>JAVTVY010056373.1:0-30476 GCA_036873755.1 Hanleya hanleyi | reverse complement strand
CGTCTGCATGACTTGCGCCGCCATGAGGCTACCAAGCACGAAGGAACCGCCCGGTATAACTGTACGATATGTACACTGTCGTTTCAGCGCCCGGATCATTTACAGCGCCACACACGTGCACGCCATGAAGTACCCAAGCGTCCATGCGAAGAATGTGGTCGGCTTTTCAAACTGACCAGTCAGTTGCTGCGACACCAACGCACACGACACCCTGTCTCCGCGGTGGAAACCTTTGCGCGCCGGGGTCAAAGGTCAGTTCCGGTGACCTTTAGCGACGTACACCAAACAGAAGCGAGTATTTAAAATCCGTCACAGAGCTCTCGTCCAATCAGAAGCGAGTATTTTGACCCAGTGCATTATGGGACATATCCAAGATGGCGGTTCCAAAATGACGGATCCAACATGGCGGCTCCAAAATGGCGGTATATGAGAGCTTCTGGACATGGACCTGATAGAAGTCCGGAATGGTGGAACATTCGTAAACATTCGGGCACTTTTACATCCGGGGACTTTTACATCCGAAGAGACACGGAAGTGCCCGAACATGATATCAGCTAGCGTGCTATAAAAGGGAAGCGGTCTGGCCGTTTCATCAGACACTCTGTCAACCACCAAGATGTTCACTTGTACTACGTGCTCGAAATCATTCACTCGTCTGCATGACTTGCGCCGCCATGAGGCTACCAAGCACGAAGGAACCGCCCGGTATAACTGTACGATATGTACACTGTCGTTTCAGCGCCCGGATCATTTACAGCGCCACACACGTGCACGCCATGAAGTACCCAAGCGTCCATGCGAAGAATGTGGTCGGCTTTTCAAACTGACCAGTCAGTTGCTGCGACACCAACGCACACGACACCCTGTTCCGCAGCCACGTTTGCAGATAGAAGAGCCCGTAGGCATCAATATCGAAACAGGGGGAACTCCCACCCATCGCACGAGGGCCGATGATGATGTCGCCCTAATTCAACAGTCAAATTCCGACGACAAGACCTTGGGCCAGATTTTGTACGACGTGGAGGGCAAAGTACACTTCGTGGACGAAGCCATAAATGTTCCCAGCGATCTGTTACACGAAGACCATCCAGTGAGTGACATTTATCGGCGCCATTGGCCCATGATCCGGCACTGTTTCTACCGTCATCGCCCTATTCAAGATATCTACAATTTCCGACTGACCGACCTCACCCGTCTACGTAGCTACGTAGAAGCCATCTTCAAAGATCAAACTACGGCCTTCAAATTGAATCTGGTGTTTGGTTATGTGCTGCAGCATAAAGAGACAGTCCAAGTCCGATATTTTTACCCGAGCAGTAACATCCGGGTATTTGACCAACCGTTTACCATCATTAACCGAGTGTCGCTAGAGACGATGCTGGAGAAACTGGACACCGTGGATCCCTTGGAATGGGCCCAACAACAACGCCCCAACACCAAGTGGACAGTGGAGAGTGTGACCAATGTTACGTTTTTCGTTACCAAGCTGACCGACCACTCCCATCGGCTGAATGCGTCACTCATGCACTGATGAATACCATAACATGCCGTACATACTCTATATGTCTACATGTTGATCGTTGACGGTACGGAGGTGACCGAAGATACACGGATGTTACCGAAGATGTCACGGCTCGGCCCTCGACTTGGGGATAGTTGAACTGAGTGTGCTAAAAATAGATCACCAGCTAGCGTGCTATAAAAGGGAAGCGGCCTGGACGTTTCATCAGACACTCTGTCAACCACCAAGATGTTCACTTGCACAACTTGCCAGAAGCTGTTTACTCGTCTAGATAATTTACGACGCCACGAGGCCTCCACCCACAACGATGCTCGGTATACTTGTACAACCTGCGCACGGTCATTCAATCGGGAGGATCATTTACTGCGTCATGAGAGGGTACTTCACGCGGGTGCGACGGTACTATGTAATGATTGTGGTCGACTCTTAAAACGACCCAGTCGGTTTAGACAGCACCAACGTTTGAAGCATGCCCCGTCTCTACGGTTTGGGCGACAACTTTCCACTAAAGAGGAGCCGCGGAAGGTCAGACCCAGTGAAGATGAACCCGGAGAGACGAACGCCACTGGTGATACGATGACGAAGAGCCTGCCTATACCCACGGTCCAGGAGGGCCTGGATATCCAGCCGGACCCCACCGTTACGGTTTCGAGTCATACGCCTGATAACATCGAACATTTTCTGGACGAGCCCATAAATGTTCCTAGCGATCTCTTACAGGGCGCCCATCCAGTGAGTGACATCTATCGGCGCCATTGGACCATGATACGGCACTGTTTCTACCGTCATCGCCCTATTCAAGATATCTACAATTTTCGACTGACCGACCTCGCCCGTCTAGGCAGCTACGTGGAAGCCATCTTCAATGACCAAGCAACGTCCTTCAAATTAAATCTGGCGTTTGGTTATGTGCTGCAGCATAAGGAGACAGATCAAGTCCGATACTTTTACCCGAGCAGTAACATCCGGGTATTTGACCAACCGTTTACCATCATTAACCGGGCGTCGCTAGAGACGATGCTGGAGAACCTGGCCAACGTGGATCCCTTGGAATGGGCCCAACAACAACGCCCAACACCAAGTGGAAAGTGGAGAGGGTAACCAATGTTACGTTCTTCGTGACCAAGCTGACCGACCAACCCATCGGATGAATGTATTCACCCAGGCACTGATAGATTCTCAGAATGCGCAAACAACTATCTGAGGATATGTTGCCTCAACGGTATCCTGGCTTGACCAACGGTGATTAGAATAAACGGTTCAGAGCGAACATGGCCGAAGATGGAACTTTCTGAAATGAAGACTTCTGATTGGACAAGAATACATCTAACGGACAGGAACGAATATGACAGATGCAAATGGTGGCCTCTGATTGGACAAGTCTTCTTGAATTGTAACACCAAGTGGATAGTGGAGATAATGACCAATGTTGCGTTCTTCGTGGTTAAACTGACCACCACCTCCATCGGATGAAAGTATTCACCCATGCACTGATAGATACTCAGAATGCGCAAACAACTATCTGAGGATATGTTGCCTCAACGGTATCCTGGCCTGCCCGACGATGATTAGAATAAACGGTTCAGATGGCACTTTCTGAAATGGAGACTTCTGATTGGACAAGAATACATCTAACGGACAGGAACGAATATGAAACATGCAAATGGTGGCCTCTGATTGGATAAGAATCTTCTTGAATTGTAAATATACCCAACGCGGCTCCCCCAGCGTGGGTGTGATGTAACATTGGGGAAAATAAACTATATGAAAAAAACTTCTTGTTGTTGTTGTTCTCTCATGTGTCATCCTTGTTGTTGTTGCTGTTGTTGTTCTCTCTCTCTGGTCTATATCATGGCGTTATGTTAGAGTGTTAAGGTGTAACGACGGCGTTGACGGGCATCACCGCATTTCGAAGAATTAGTGACAATTCCATGGAATATCAGAGCTTCTGAGCTATTTCACCAGGGCGTTGAAGCATTAAGAATGGTGTTGGTGGGCGTTGCTGCAAGATGACACCTCACACGGTCCATTTGGACCGCGGATGGTCCATCTCTACACCAAATAACATCCTTCACTGCTAAAAAAGGCCCACTTTCGCTACAACTTGTACTAATGACGTCACCAATGACGTCACAGATGCTATAAATATCCCTGAAATCAGGGTCTATACTCCGAGAGCTACAACATGATACCCCACACGACGCATTCGCAACGCGGATGGTCCATCTCTACACCAAATACCTTCCTGCACTGCCCCAAAAGGCTCACTTTCGCTAATACTCCTACTGATGACGTCATCGATGACGTCACAGATGCTTCGGACATGCCTCAATTCGGAATGTACACCCCGAGAGCTACAAAATGACACCTCACACGACGCATTCGGACTAAGGATGGTGCATCTCTACACCAAACTCACCCTCACGCACCCACAAAATGTCCACTTTCGCTACTACTCGTACCGATGACGTCATCAATGACGTCACAGATGACGCGGACACCCCTCAAATCGGAATGTACACCCCGAGAACTACAAGATGACACCTTCCAGGACGCATTCGAACCGTGAATAGCCCATCTCGACCCCAAATACCTTCATGTACTGCCAGAAAATGTCCACTTTCGCTACTACTCGTACCGATGACGTCACCGATGACGTCACAGATGACGCGAACATCCCGCAAATCGGAATGTACACCCCGAGAACTACAAGATGACACCTTCGAGGACGCATTCGAACCGTGAATAGCCCATCTCGATCCCAAATACCTTCATGTACTGCCCGAAAATGTCCACTTTCGCTACTACTCGTACCGATGGCGTCACCGATGACGTCACAGATGACGCGGACATCCCTCAAATCGGAATGTACACCCCGAGAACTACAAGATGACACATTTCAGGACGCATTCGAACCGTGAATAGCCCATCTCGACCCCAAATACCTTCATGTACTGCCCGAAAATGGCCACTTTCGCTACTACTCGTACCGATGACGTCACCGATGACGTCACAGATGACGCGAACATCCCTTAAATCGGAGTGTACACCCCGAGAACTACAAGATGACACCTTTCAGGACGCATTCGAACCGTGATTAGCCCATCTCGACCCCAAATAACTTCCTTCGCTGCCCCAAAATGGCCACTTTACTTACTACAACCAACTGCGCATGCGCAGATTAACGCGACATGCATTCAAAAACACACCATTCTGACTCTACCCCACACAAGCTTCACTTTGACACCTCACACGACCCATTCGAACCGTGATTAGCTCATCTCTAACCCAAACACACCCTACATAGCACCCAAAATGCCTGTTTTCTATACTACGGCCAGACTGCGCATGCGCAGACTATTGAACACGGACGAACCATTAGCCCAGTCGGATGCTGCTGCACGAGAGCTTCAAAATAAGACCTCACTCGACCCCATTGGACCACCAGGGACTCACCTAGACTCCAACATGTCCACCCCGTATGGCCCTATACACCCATAGCCATGCAGTATAGGCATATGGGCCTACCCAGGCCTTGGTGACTTTTTTCAAAAATTTCACCGATTCGCTCCACAACACTTCCTATCATGTTCTACATGACGAGACGTGAAAAACGAGACCCCACAACCCTACCGCAAATGTATAGAAGTGGGTTTCCCAGTAGGATAAACATTGAACCTATACCCCAGTATGGGTCTATATGGGGCTCGGTGACTTTTTTCAAAAATTTCACCGATTCGCACGGGGACACTTCCTATCATGTTCTAAATGACGAGACGAGTAAAACGAGACCCCACAACCCTACCGCAAATGTATAGAAGTACGTTTCCCAGGGGGACAAACATTGATCCTATACCCTCAGTATGGGACTATATGAGGCTATATCGTACTTTTTCAAAAATTTCACCGATTCGCACGGGGACACTTCCTATCATGTTCTAAATGACGAGACGAGTAAAACGAGACCCCACAACCCTACCGCAAATGTATAGAAGTACGTTTCCCAGGGGGACAAACATTGATCCTATACCCTCAGTATGGGACTATATGGGGTTCGGTGACTTTTTCAAAAATTTCACCGATTCGCACGGGGACACTTCCTATCATGTTCTAAATGACGAGACGAGTAAAACGAGACCCCACAACCCTACCGCAAATGTATAGAAGTACGTTTCCCAGGGGGACAAACATCGGTCCTATACCCTCAGTATGGGACTATATGAGGCTATATCGTACTTTTTCAAAAATTTCACCGATTCGCACGGGGACACTTCCTATCATGTTCTAAATGACGAGACGAGTAAAACGAGACCTCACAACCCTACCGCAAATGTATAGAAGTACGTTTCCCAGGATGGTCCTATACCTCCCATACCCCATATAGGCATTTTCCCGTAATTTAGGATAAAGTCCGTATCCCGTATTTTTTCAGGAAAATTTGTACATACACCCATCCTGGAACTAGGGAAAGATAACTCTGTTGATAGACAAGCCCCGTTAAGCCCGGCGACCTATATACCCCTCATACCCCATATAGGCATTTTCCCAGGTTTTTCGATAAAGTCCGTGTTCCGTATTTTTTTTCAGGAAAAATTTTACATGCACCCACCCAGCCATCAAATACCCCTTCACCTAGGCTTCACGTTGATACCTCACTCGACCCCATTCGACCATTAGGGGCTCCCCTAGATGCCAAAACGTCTATTTTCATACCCTTGGGCCACCGCGCATGCGCAGAATGACCCTAATTCAACCCCACACCCAGTCCATCAGATGCCCCTTCATGAATGCTTCACTTTGATACCTCACTCGATCCCATTGGACCATTAGGGGCTCCCCTAGCTCCAAAAAGGCTATTTTCATGCCCTTGGGCCACCGCGCATGCGCAGAAGGCCGATATGTCAACCCCACACCCAGTCCATCAGATGCCCCTTCACGAATGCTTCACTTTGATACCTCACTCGACCCCATTGGACCATTAGGGGCTGCCCTAGCTCCAAAACGTCTATTTCCATACCCTTGGGTCACCGCGCATGCGCAGAATGCCGATATTTCAACCCCACGCCCAGTCCATCAGATGCCCCTTCACGAATGCTTCACTTTGATACCTCCTACGACTCCATTGGCCCATTAGGGACTCCCCTAGCTCCAAAACCGCTATTTCCATACCCTTGGGCCACCGCGCATGCGCAGAATGCCGATATTTCAACCCCACACCCAGCCCATCAGATGCCCCTTCACGAATGCTTCACATCGATACCTCACTCGACCCCATTGGTCCATAGGGGCTTCCCTAGCTCCAAAACGTCTATTTCCATACCCTTGGGCCTCCGCGCATGCGCAGAATGCCGATAGTTCAACCCCGCGCCCAGCCCATCAGATGACCCTTCATGAATGCTTCACTTTGATACCTCACTCGACCCCATCGGTCAACTAGGGGCTCCCATAGCTCCAAAAAGGCTATTTTCATACCCTTCGGCCGCCGCGCATGCGCAGAAGGCCGATATTTCAACCCCACACCCAGCCCATTAGATGCCCCTTCACCTAAGCTTCACTTTGATACCTCACTCGACCCCATCGGACCATTTTATCTAGGGACTACTTTTTCTCCGCGGAAGCTTTTTCCCGAGACCGAATCACCGCCAAAACCACGGCCAAACCGCATCACCGCGCATGAATACATTTTTTTATATTTTTTTTTTTGCCTGAACTTTTTTTTTTTGTCAGTCAGACCGCCATTTTGAACCCACCCACTCACATACCAGGTCAATCAGTGCACGGGGTGAGTGGGTGGGTTCAAAATGGCGGACTTTCAGGGGTCTGGAGAAAATAAAATGTGCCGCCATTTTGAACCCACCCACTCACATCAAACTCACGCATGCGCACCTCCCCAACCTCCCCCAATTGTGACGTCAAAACAGGTTCTGCGCATGCGCAGTGAGGAGGAATTAACTCTACTTGCGCATTGCATACTACTCACCCATTTCTGGATAGAAATATTCCAGAAGGCCCTGCACATGGTATATACATATCTCACGTTTGTTGGACCATGTGAAGACTCTGGCGATTTTAAAGAACGCCACAGAATATTGATGCAGGAACCTATCAATAGCCTATCACTAGACGCCTACATTCATAGATCTCGACGGACAAATACGATCGTAGCGTGGAAGATCTCTGGCTGTATGTTCCTCAACTTGTGTCTAATTTCGCATCTCCATGATATTCAAATGAACAATCACAAACAAAGCGTGACTGAGATTCATACTCTGGAAACGACTTGAAAATTCATTTGTTTAAAGTATAATGATGAGCGATTAGATCATCATGTCTTGATGACATCATCGAAAACTGTAACCACTTTTCTGTTTTCATTTTTTTTTTATACACTTGAAACTGGCGCTAACTGCCATACGAATAAGGTATTTCGATTACTGACGTGGACATTCCTTTATGGACGACGGCTAAGTATTGAACGTCGGATCTGACGCTTGCTATTCGGCTTGGGGTACTCGTCAGACATCTGCGCGATAATGAGTAGGATCAATCCACGTCAACAATGGTTGGGATAAAACAGTCAGTACTGTCCTGACAAGTGAGTGAGTAGGATTTAACGTCGTTTTCAACATTTTTTCAGTCATATCACGACGATGCCTACATGTACCAGGACACGTACGAGAGTGTCCACAGTTCCTATTATCCTGGACACTGATCAGCCCAGCCAGTACAGCACCCGGTCACACATCCAAGTATTGACAGAGCTCAACGTTGCTTAACTTCGGTGATCTGACGAGAACCGGTGTGCCCAACGTGATACGCCGTACCCAGCAACATCTTTGTCAAACGTACTCGATATAATGATATTTGATTCCATCCTGCTATAGATGTTGACAGTTTACTTTCCAGACACGTTTCCGGTCAGTTTACTTTCCGGTCACGTTTCAAAGGTCACTTCCGGTCACGTGACGTGAATCTCAGTGACTTCCAATATTAATCTCTGGAGAATGCATGTTTGGGGTAGGTGTATTCGTGATCATTTTTTTTCTTGTGGATTTTATATGGGGTGTGGCACCTTGTTTTCTTTGTCTCGCAATGTAGAACACGACCAGAGGCATCTCGAGGCCATGGGTTGAATTTCGCTGAAAACTTCACGCAGGTCTGGGGTAGACATGTTAGGTCCATTCCGACGCATTGGACAATGGGGAACCCACTCATGGACATTTGCGGTATGGGGTGTGGCGCCATGATAAATTAGTAAATAATAATCTGATATGAAATAATATAAGTTTTACCCACTTTTCCATATAGAAATGCAAAAATTTTGAAGAAATATGACGAAAACATTACTTTTTCTGGTACCCCGCATGGCCGCCATTTTGAATTTACCCATGATCCTCTGCTCGTGAAGTTATGCCAATATGCTAAAAATGACCTCAATATGATAACCTATAACGTCACGGAGTTTCAGCTCTTCATTTTTTGGCGTTCAGGAGATAGCGCAGAAAGTTTGGTAGGGGGCATGGGTGGGTTAATGGGGGAGGCCAAGGGGGGACGAATCTGGTGGTGTGTTCTGGCGATACTGAGATATATGGTTTCAGTAAAACACATAGAACCTCGTTTAATCAACATGCTGAATTTTTACGTAATTTTTGATGAAATATGAATATGATGAAATTGATGTGATATAACTGATTATAGCTGGGTTGTTCGTAAGGATATGTAAGGTAACTGTATGAGAATATGAAGTGGAAATTTTCATTATATATTAGCAGACCCATGAACCCTCGCGCATTCGGAGTGAGACTCACGCATTTGGAATCTGTCTCACGCTCTCACGCAGCTATCAACATTTTGTGCATCTGGGCATTTGCAGGAAATTATTTCTAAAATAACCAAAAATTGTTCAAAATTGCTCCAGTTTGCACAAAAACGGAGTCGGTGATTTCAAAAAAATTCTAGACTTGGTTATAAAGTATCAATTTCTAGCGTCCGTGAAGGATGAAATTGAATGTATAATGGTAGGTTGTTTTATGAAACAAAAATGCGAAAAATTGTATGAAATGACGCCTAGCAATTCGCATTTTTGGGCTCGTTTCTCTTGGGCGAATATACTCATATCTCGCGCCTTGACAAAATTATAATTTGAGAGATCTGTATTAGACAGGCCTGACGGGGCTGAGTGGGAATACCTGAGCGGCCGGCTCGGAGTGAGAAAACAGACCTGCAGAGAGCGACACTGACGAGGGGAAAAAACTATTGCGAACACCTCTCACAAGAAATGTGGAAAAAATGCAAATTTCAGATTCTATGGATGATATATACGCCAGGATGTATTTTAGCAAAGCCCGAAACAACAAGAAAACGTTCGGTCCAGTTCTTTTGTGAACAATAAGATACCGGTACCTCAAAGTAAACAAATAGTACGTATGAAAATGCAATTCTCAAATGGCCCGTTCTGTCCATCATTTTACAGGGACAAGAGTACCTCAGCAGTCGCCTGGTCTCCAACCCAAACGAAACAATCTGTCCGTATTATCCGTCGAATGGCTGTATAGCGGAAGCGCGGTCTATGGCACCGACTGCTTGCGATCGATAAAATTATCCCTGAACTCTTAAATTACTAGGCCTCCATATCCAGGGCAGTGCCCCTGACACACATAACTACAGTTGTACCACAAGGCCTATATTCTGCACGACCACTGTGGAACTGCCGTCCTTGAAACAAGTCCCGGGGTAAGGTTGAGAGTTTTGGAGGAACTATGGCGACTTACCGGAATGCGCTGATACTCGGAGCTCTGATGGCGATATTGGTAAATGTATGTATTGACTTTTCCACTATTTTCCTATTTTAGCACTCATGGGCTCAAAACACACGTCATTTTCCTTTTGTATATGGTACACCGACCCTTTTTCAAGTAATCCTAACGACGCCCTGTATAAACCAAGGGGTTCGTTTATTTGACTGGTTATATCATGAGAAAGCACTATCATTTGATGGGACATGAAATTGTTTGACAGACAAAGTAATTATTTGAAAACAGATGTACAGTACACAATTCATCGTCACCGGTTAACTGACGTGTCAGAAGCTCCGCAATGTTAAAGGTCAACCCAAACGATCTGAGGTCAAAAATATAAAAAAATAGTCCTTTCGATTCTGAAAATAATGATATTTTTTTTTTATAATTTTGTGCCGTCCGGTTGGCGAGATATTGCCGTTTGAAAGGTGAAAATCGCTCTCCTGTCAATTTCAGCTGTGACGTCACGGAGCCGTCTTGTATTCTCTATGTTAAAGCCGTATACCGCAGTCAGAAGTAGCTCTGCTGATTTCTGGAGATTTTCGGAGTATCGGGGCATCATTTGTTAAATATGCCGCGACGTTGTGTAGTGGGAGGTTGCAGTTTTACTACAGATGACGGTGTTAGTATTCATTTGTGGCCTAATTTAAGACGAGAAGATCGCTGCAAATTGGACGAAATTTGTACACAACACGAGGGTGTGGAAAGAGGGCTATTCCAACTATCAAACCTAAGAACAATCAGAATGTGACGGCAAAGAAATCGAACAAGCAGAATCTACCACGGACATCGGCTGAACGGACCTTGCCTGCAAGAGAGGCCTCATGCAGGGAGACGGCCGTACATGCCCTGCTCCCTCTCGCGTCTCCGATGAACGCCCGGAATGCTATCCATGATGTGGCATTTGTTGCTTGAGCACCTTCAAGTTAGACTGGATGAGTCTCTATTTCATATGTACTATTTAATAATAATAATAAAAATGATCATTCTTAGATATATATACGTTTGATAAGTAAATAAATAAATAAAAAAAAATAAAAAATTATTTCAAGTATTTCTTAATAGGCAGAGTTACTTCCTTTTGTTTCCTTAAAATACATTATGAAACAGGGGCTGGGTCCAGTCTACCTACATGTACAAGTGTGAGAGTGCATCTAGATCAGACAACGACAACGTCGTACAGTGATCGGACAAACCGGTCACCTTTTATTGTTTTTTTTCTGAACACCTATTGGTTCTGAACACCAATTGGAGTGAATGGCTGTAGATACAGAAGTGATAATAATACTTTCATAATCCTTTGACATTTGAGATTGTGGGAATATCATTCGATTTCAATTTAATTGAATTAATTGTCGAAAATTGAGCAAATGTGAATGCCGATCCATCACGTCGTTTCGACACCCACTCACCACAGCTTACTTTTCGCCATGAATGTCCAAAGTTTTTTATCAAACTATATAATTCTGAAATTGGTATTTTATGGGGATCATGGGAAAACAAAGAGTTCAAATCGGACGTATATCAGTAGAGTTATCAACAGTTTACTGTCCATTCTGTCGAATCCCGGAGTTTATCCCTTCGAAAAGGCCGTCTCGGCCAGTAACAACAACAACAATACAAACATGCTCGTTCTTTACATCACAGAATCGTTCTACATTCAATACAGTTTGAAATATATGGACATTTGGTCTTAAAGATGACGATAATAAAGTTTCCAGTCAAGTTGCAAACCAATCTGTATTCAACAAACGACTTCTCCGAATCCAGTCGTCGTCGAGTTCCACGTTGTTAGAATGGTTGTCACTGTCAGAGTCGGAGCCGTACGGCTCAAATTGATAGGGCTGAATTCCGGCGTTGGTCTTCAAACAACTGTTATTTTGCCCGTCATCATCCTCCTCTATGTCTATTTCATCTTCTTGGCGAAAATATTTCCATCTAAGGAGCTGATATCGCTCGAATCGACATCTGAATCAGAGCTCTGACTGCACTCGCTTTCCATGTTATCCGCTATTTTTTCTCAGGCAATTGCCCTGCGTGACGTCATCAACCCAGCTGTGAAAGTGTGAAAGTGTTTCTGATCGGATTAGAATTTTTTCAATATTTTTTTCATACAAAGTGAAGTATGAAACAAAACAAAATTCCGTTTGGGTTGACCTTTAAACACCAACTGTAGTCATAAAGGGATAGCACACCATTGAAAAAAGTATGTTGTAAATGAAAGAATAGTTCCATCACAGTCCAAAAATATTTTTTATTTATTTTCCCGATTTTTTTAACCGAATGAAACGCATTTGATATATGTGTTTGTATGGTGATCTGTTACGACCATCCATTTTCCTATCCTCTCAATTATTTCAGAACACTCATCGTTATTCTGGCTCAATAGGGAAGCAGACATCGATAGGGAAGTATTTTGAAGGTTTAACGTGGAACATTATTGCCTATTTAATGATTAAACCACCATGTACGTAGATTACATAATTGGACCTACGTGAGGCAACTGGACCAAAAATATTTGATTGCCATTTCATCAACATTTGTCTGTACGCAACTTCTTTAGGAAGCCCGTGGTGTGCAAGGGGATCTTCAACTACAACCTGCCCACAGGTACATATCGAAAAATGTCGAATATATACTTAACCCGTTACCCGTTACGTTATCAGCAAATAAGCAAAGATGGTTCCTCTCAGACATGCAGATTTGTTATTATGTCGATGTCTAGTCCATATTACAGTGTGTATAGCAGTACATTTGATTAAAGAAAAATTATAACATCGAGAAATATCAAAAAGAATAATGAGGAATGGCACTTACAGGCCACCATCCAAAGTTTATCGGCTTTTTGCTCAGTTGAAAAAAATCGGAAAAATAAATATAAAATACTTTTGGACAGTGATGGAACTATTCATTTACAACATACTTTTTTCAAGGGTGTTCTATTAAATAACAAAATCAGTACCCCATGACGAGAAAGCAACACACCGTCCTTGAGCAATCCCCAAATATTGATGTAAAAAGAACATCGAGCTAGAATATTAAATTAGCGAATTGTCACTTCTCTCACGTTATAACACCAAAGGGATTATTCAGTACGTTGCTTATGATCGCGGTGAAACATTTCACGAAGTTTTGATCAGCATTGGTGTTCTGTCATATTAAAACCGGAGGTCAAAGGAACCAGTTATATTTTCCATTTGCGACCATATTAGCCTAAATTTGAATAGCTAATTACCTAAATCTCATGGATATAACTGATTTTCATTTTTAAAAAGCATTGGAGAAAAATAAAAAGAAAAAAAAATTCAGACAGAGCATGCCGATTTTTATCTATATCGCTCAGAAGTCGGCTAATCCCATTTTGACAGCGTGGCCCGGTGCGATTTTGAAATGATAGGGGTCATTTCCATAATCGCGTGGAAAATCAAGAAATTAGAGCTGATTACTTATGAAAGCATTTTTAAATAGAGCGAACACAGCTGCCGTGGTCTTCTATTTCATCAGTCTACTTCAGTCAATATCAACCAATCAGGTGGTATCTTGATATTTTGTCCGTATAACTACTGACTACCCACTCTGTGATCTGATTGGCTGAAACAGAAAAACTATTACCCTATGTCTGAATGATTTCTATTACATATACTCACCTATATTGTGCCTGACGGTTCACATTGTCTTTGTTACAGAACGCCTATGCACAGAACATACGTCGGAACCGTTATAAAGTTACCACCATTTTGGTAAGTGAATAAGAATTGCAAGAAATATTTATCCAAGCGACGCTTTAAATCTCGAAAACTATATCACTATAGGAAGAAAGTAGTTCGAGCTACCACGGGAGTTTATTCGCCGATACCAATATTTGTAGTTCAATTAAAGACGGGTTTCTTGAAGTACCGGTTCTGGTGTTTCAAGCTACCAATAACTGATCATTCTAGTAGTTTGAACTACCAAACATGGTATTTCAAGCAAGGGTATTTCGAAATACTGGAGATGAACGTTGGAGCTACTGAATAAGTAGTTTGTGATACCAAATTTGGTTTTTGAAATTAGAAGGTGGCGGAGTCGAGATTGAGTGATTTAAAAGGGAAAACAGTTTTAAATTGAATGGGTACCTTTGTCGATGGACTCTTAGTTCCTGCAGAATATATTAGGTAAAGACGAGCTGTAGTACTGTTGATTGTTCTGGGGCATTCATTCGCCGATTCAGAGGTTTGAACTACCAAAATTGGTATACCGGTAATGTAATGTGATGAACAGACTATTCCGGGAATTAACACAACCGGATATTCGACAACTAAGTAATAATAATTTGTGCACTTTTCCGTAATAATTATCTTCAAATTCTAATACCAGTTATGGCATTTTGAGATAAAGGGACATAAATCTTGGGCATTATTCAAGGTACACCCAATTGAGATGTCAGCGCCCTATCTGCTCTACAGGATGGGGACGGAGTTGCACAATGTTACATTTGTGTCTCCAATTAATGGTTGGTTTAATTAATGGAAGACTTTGAAGTTTTCAATAAAAGCACCTATACATTAAGAAAGATTTACTGCACCCTGTTTTGGATATTCGTTATTGGTATTTCTAGTGAAGAAAATTTTTCCTGACTAAAAAAGGCTAAGATTGTCTTTTCTCATCTGTTTTTCTATAGAAACAAAGGACACTTATCTTTAAGATGGAGAAAAATGTCCTAGCGTTGTTACAAGATTGAAGCCGGATATTCTTAGCCTCTGTCACAATTCTTAGCCTCTTGTCACAATTGTGTCATTAGCAGACGACTGCATGCAGATTCAACCACTAAATGACGCAATTGAGACATTAGCTGCCACTCTACATGCTAACCATGCACTATTGACTCAATTACGGCTATTGTGTCATTAGTAGTTGCTATTGCATTTTCTTGTGACATTCGGTTGACAGTGTACATCTAATGTCGCAACAGAGAGCGTATGCAACCTAATCAGGCGACCAGTAATTATCAGACGCAAACACATCACATATATTTCCGGTTCCATGCAGAGTTAGAAATTCATCTTTGGCACATACATGTCCAAATCTGAATACGGTACTAATCTGAATTAGCTAACGTCAGAAGTTCCACTTTCTGACGCGAAGGTATACTCCGTACCAGCTCTGCACGCACATGTGGTCAGTGCAGCTATTATTACTCGAACCATCCGCTTAGAGTAAGAGCCAATTAACGGAGAGTGTTCGAGTGTGATACGCCACCTCCATGGGATTTCGGTATATTCTGTCGAAGGCCTAGATTTTGGTGAGAAAAATCTTTAAAGTTCAGGACGGAAACGACATGGGAGCGACTTTTTAATCAGAATAAATACGGATACCGTACGAACATATGAATTAGAAACACATTACCTGACGTTTAATTGACTCAAACATGGGTCTATTCGGAAAGGTCATGCGGTCACGAAGGCTGTTCAGAAAGCCTATTAGTTAAGCGACTGGGCTTCGTCTTCTACACGCTTAAAACTAAAGTGTTGAAACTTACTCGTAAGGTGTTGAAATAACCCTTTAAGTGAGTCCACAGGGACAACACTTAAAGCAGTCCATGTGGACACACTTAAAGGGTTATTTCAACACTTTACGAGTAAGTTTCAACACTTTAGTTTTAAGCGTGTACCAGGGGCGAGGGAAGCTGGCGGCGGGGGGGGGGCACGGGATTGGGGATCGGCCTCCCTCACAATGCTTAAAGTGAGAAGTAGACAAGGACTAATTTGGCCCCCAATAATTATGACAGAAGTGCCTTGAAATGGGTCGAAAATAAGTGAAGAAGCGTCTGAAATCTCAAAATTTTCTGTGGGAGTACCTCCGGCCTCCTATTCTGTCACGGGTCCAAATTCATGACTAGTTAATGCAATTCCATGCCAAGTGTCAACTTTTTCCCAATTTCTCTATCTGATTTAGCGTTAACAATAATCAGCACAGTCTTCATGAATTTTCAGTTTCATATGATATCAGCCTATCTTTAAAAAAAAAACACAACGTTAATTAGCGCCGGAAATTGCCACGTTTGGCACACACAAATTCTTTGCATTTAAGCAACAAATCACGCATCGATGAATCTACCTTTTCTTGCAGGGGTGTTAGAAGTTTACTTTGACTTAAACTTACGAGGAGATAATTTGATCTGAACCACATAGTTGAGTAAGATTTTTAATTGTTTTTTTTTATTTTTTTTTTATTTGTTTTTTTTGAAAGGCCGAAATTCTAAAAAAAATTGAAAATGAGCCAAAGTGCATAAACTAAAAGGTTAACATTTCAAAATATGCGATTTCAGCTGACAATATGCATACAAGTGGTCAGGGAATATGAAACTTTATCTCATTAGGCTACTATTTACATAAGGAAAAAATCTAATATAAATCTAATAATGTTCATCTCTTCTTGTTTACAAGAAACGTAAACTGGTGTTCAATCGTGTATTTAACCCGCATTATCTATGGTGCTCTAGTTTCGACGAGGACGGAAATTCTTCATGGACGACTTCGGCATACTGAAAGTCCGATACTTGGGTCATGAGCACAAAATGAAACGGATTATTCCTTCAACTATCATCATCACTAGTCATGGCTCGTCTGACAAAGCCGAGCCATGACAGAAGACGAATTCTCCAGGGCTACAAGATCAGTCGTTACGAACAGCCTTCTTGACCTCATGTTTGAGCAAATTAGAAGCCATATATATATTTCATCCCCTTCGAATTCAGTTGCATGTAGCCGTGTTTGTTTTGGTTGAAGAGACGCCAACGTGTCGTTTTCTCGATCGCATCAAAGAGATCGTTCTACAGCGCATCCGCATTTTAAACCCGGCTTGTCTGTGAACACGGCGAAGCACGCTCTAACACCGTCCGTTCATTGGCTTTTATTTCAAATGGGCTGTTTGAGTAATAACTGTATTGCCTTAATCTGCGTGTAGGAGCTGATACGGAGTATACAGGCCTGCAATATGGAGGATGTCAACTATGGACGTAGCAATTCTTTTTGGACGAAGAATATAACGTAAATTCTATTCTATTCTATAACATGATTCTATTTGTCTACTTGAGCCCTATAAAGTCATGCTCAATCTCGACAACCTTTCAGAGAGTCCCGAATAAAGAATTTGCGGAAACAATTTCCCGCATGTTAAAATTGACATTAAGCTGGCACCTAAATGTGAACCATTACGGTAGGTATTTCTTCCATCTCACCCTATATCCAATCCTAATATAGACCCATATGCAGTACTGTGACGGCCTCGAGTGACCATTATCCGCCTGACTGTACATATTAATGTTATCTTGTTCCGTATTATAATATTTTATTTCACTAATGGCCTATGGTTTACCATAATAACAAGCTTAACTTAACCAATTATACAAAATTAATTTGAATGAGTGGGATATTATTTGTTCACAGAAACGCACGGCTCGGATGCAATGTAGGCCTGGTATATGCATCCTCCATAATACGGGTCTGTATACCCCGTATCAGCCCTACACGCACATGTGTGCATGACAGCTAAGTCCGTATAAAATAACAGCCAATGAACGGATGGCGTTGAGGCGTGCTTCACCTTGCTCACAGAGAAGCCGAGTTCACAATAGCAATACGCTGTAGAATGATCTGTTTGATGTCATCATGGGAATGTGACGTGGGCGTCTCTCCGAACAAATCAGTCACAGTTAAGAGAGATGAAATATACTGCTAAAAATTACGACTTGTATTATAGCTATACCAAACCCATATTCTGCCAGGGTACAGCTTCGTCAAATGAACCATTGCTTGAGATGATGGGTATATGTTGAAATTTTTCCTCTAACCATCCCAAGAAAAAAACTATCACGAAGCTTTCACTGATCAATTATTCGATGCAGCATCGTTTCATCATATGTGCCAGGTATCAGGTTAACGTTTGCAGAGAAGATTGGACCAGAGGGTACAGAGACAGAGAATTAACGTAAAACGTTACCCCCCCCCCCCCCCCCCCGCTCACCCCCGTCGCGTTATCTAGACGGTTTAACTTAACCACTTCATCAGTGTACTATGGTTTGTAAGTAGATAAGAAAGGGGGTTTCTGGCACACGTTTGAGGAGTTTTTCGGGCTTTCTATGTCACTATGACGTTCCACATTTCGTCTATGTATAGGACTGTATCTAGGTCACGACGCGGTGGTCTGCATGTTTCTCCCATATTCGATCACGCGTGACAGTTGCAACCGATATGCGTATCTAATTATTGGCATTTAAAAAAGTCGACCCGCCATATTTCATCAATAATCCCGGCGCGACCTAAAATAATCACAACGAGAGAGAAAAAACTGGTTTGTCTATCGTCTTTCGGGCGGTAACAATAAACTTTATACTAGCCGCGTCAATGTTTCACCTCATCATATACCGAGTCATAGAAAAATATGGAACAATACGAAATAACCTTTATCAGATTGAAAGCTACATACGTTACGGCCTTCTAAATATTCATCTCACCGTACTAAATTAGCAGCCCAGTTTGCGTGTTCGACTTGTATATGTAGGAAACACAAATGCCCATCGAAGATTACGACTGACCATACCGAACACGCCGGTATGTAGACCTATGCAGTGAATTATCATAGACACACATTTGAGAGCCACCGTGTGGATATACGCGAGGATGAACCTGCATTATATCATATTGTAGAATTTTCGGTCTTCAAGACGACAAGGGCTTGTGCGCGATCTTAGATATTATAACGCAAGGTCGTTTGTTGACTCGGGAGATGATGTCTACAAAACCCGTTCCAGATATATAGATTCCAGCTCGGCTCCGAGATTTCTCGAAGACTTAGAATGGATGACAACAACAATGAATTTCTGATGACAAATATAGTTTTTACTATATGTATTTTCGTTCCAGCTTACAACATTTCACATAGTTTGTGAACTCTATCGGTAGCCTCTACTCATCATGCCGGTGGTGGTAGGACAGTAAGATGAAATATCTGTCATTTGAAAAACGCCAGAAATTCTCTTTTATACTCTCCTGTGTCATGATGACCTATCAAATGCTCATAAAAGTTATGACAATGAAATTGGTTAACTGTCTCATTTTCTAAACATGCACATCAGACTTTGGGTTTCATTCAGTACAAGTCTAGTGCGTTTACTTATCCACGCCGTTAAATCATATAGCTGAATACCGAAGATCGGATCTGACGCCTACTGGAAATATAGTCAAGTAAAATTTCACATAGAAGATAACTGACAGTGCTTGACCCTGTTGGTCGCTGGATAGGATGTTTGTATTAATAGGCAGCATTCAGAACCAAAAACAATTCCATCATGCCAATCTGTCAGTCTCTAATATACATGTACTGCACAGCATATACGAACCGATAATAAGGTACAGCATGAAAGCTTATGAAATCATGAATTTTCATTCAAGGCGAAATAAAGAAAAGTTAGTATAATAAAATTGACGAAAGTATGGTAGCTAAGACATTCCATATTTCACAATAGTATGTACACGAGATAATTTCTGGTCCCCAGACCAGGAAACTCTTTGTTGTGACATTAGACGGCTGAGTTGACATTAGCTGGCGACCTGCTACGGTTCAGTTCAGAGAAACACATCGTAACGCGCGTGCACAATATGCTGAAAGTATGGCGTTCGAAGTAAACCTATCTTACGGTAGTATGTACACCAAACGAACACCCATTCGGGTGGTTGCTGAAATAGATGTGAAGATCCGTTCGCGTGATTTCTGACATGTGTGTGAAACATCCTCCTCCATAATGCAGGTCTGTATACTCCGTAGCAGTCCCTGCGCTCAGATTTTGGCATTACAGTTATTACTCGAACAAACCGTTTAAAGTAACAGCCAATGAACGAATGGCGTTAGTAGTAGAGTAAACCTCAATTGACGTCCGTTGACCTCAGAAATTTGCATATTTTGTGGAGGTCACGTGGAGGTCACACAGCCAATGAGAAGCGAGTATTTTGACCTCTGACCAAAAAGCTACCTCCAGCAGAGGAGAGTTCCAAATTTGCTTATCACGTGACCCAGGTCAAAGATGTATTCCTCCGCGGTGATGCGGTCATGTCTGGCGGTGATTCGGTCTGCTTCCGCGGAGGAAAAGTAGTCCCTAGATAAAATGGTCCGATGGGGTCGAGTGAGGTATCAAAGTGAAGCTTATGTGAAGGGGCATCTAATGAGCTGGGTGTGGGTTTAAAATGGCGGGTTGTGGGTGGTGGTGGTGGTTGTGGGTTTAAAATGGCGGCTTGTGGGAGGTGGTGGTGGTGGTGGTGGGTTTAAAATGGCGGCTTGTGGGTGGTGGTGGTGGTGGTGGGTTTAAAATGGCGGGTTGTGGGTGGTGGTGGTGGTGGTGGGTTTAAAATGGCGGCGCAAGGGAGCAAACGAGGCGGTGGGGAGGTCACGGGGAGAAAAAACCCTCACATTACCCTCAAAAAAACCACTAAGCCATATAATAATAATAAACATAATCTATAGGTGTTGTACCATGTTAATAGCATCAGTCTAGCATCTGTACCACCCTAGGGTCGAGCGTTTATTGTCCCGTGTATCTCCGCAGAAAATTAACAAACAAAATGGCGGCTCCAGGATGGTGTGGGGACGTCCTTTCCACATCACGGCGTCGATCATAGCGCCATCTGCACACACTGACGCAAGGGAGACAACTCGTGTGGCCCAAGGATATGGAAATAGCCGTTTTGGACCTAGGGGAGTTACTACTGGTGCAGTGGGGTCGAGTGATGTATCAATGTGAAGCCTATGTGAGGGGGCATCTGATGGGCTGGGTGTGGGGTTGAACTAGCGTCATTCTGCGCATGCGCGGTGGCCCAAGGGTATGGAAATAGCCGTGTTGGAGCTAGGGGAGTTACTACTGGTCCAGTGGGGTCGAGTGAGGTATCAAAGTGAAGCTATGTGAGGGGGCATCTGACTGGACTAGTGGGTTTGAAATAGCGTCATTCTGCGCATGCGCGGTGGCCCAAGGGTATGGAAATAGCCGTGTTGGGAGCTAGCGAAGCCAATAATGGTCCAATGGGGTCGTATGAGGTATCAAAGTGAAGCCTAGGTGAGGGGGTATCTGACTGGACTAGTGGGTTTGAACTAGCGTCATTCTGCGCATGCGCGGTGGCCCAAGGGTATGAACATAGCCGTGTTGGCTTGTAGGGGAGTGACTCATGGTCCAATGGGGTCGAGTGAGGTATTAAAGTGAAACCTAGGTGAAGGGGCATCTGACTGGACTAGTGGGTTTGAAATAGCGTCATTCTGCGCATGCGCGGTGGCCCAAGGGTATGGAAACAGCCGTGTTGGCGCTAGCGAAGCCAATAATGGTCCAGTGGGGTCGAGTGAGGTATCAAAGTGAAGCCTAGGTGAAGGGGCATCTGACTGGGCTAGTGGGGTTGAACTAGCGTCATTCTGCGCATGCGCATAGACGTTTTGGGATGATGGGGAGTCCCTAATGGTGCAATGGGGTCGAGTGAGGTATCCAAGTGAAGCCTAGGTGAAGGGGCATCTGATGGGTTGGGTGTGCGGTAGGAATATCATTCTGCGCATGCGCAGATGCAATGCGGAGCTCTCGTCCAATCAGAAGCGAGTATTTCAAATCCGCCACGGAGCTCTCGTCCAATCAGAAGCGAGTATTTTGACCCGGTGCATTATGGGACATATCCAAGATGGCGGCACGTATGTTCAAGATGGCGGCACATCCGGTGTCGAAAACTGGCCATTTTTGTCGGGATGTGGTCACCTAGTGTCGAAAACTGGACCCTGTATGGGTCCCGCTAGACGTGTTGGAGCTAGGGGAGCCACGAATGGTCCAATGGGGTCGAGTGAGGTATCAAAGTGAAGCATTCGTGAAGGGGCATCTGATGGGCTGGGTGTGGGGTTGAACTAGCGGCATTCTGCGCATGCACAGTCTGGCCGTAGTATAGAAATAGACGTGTTGGGGTGTAGGTGGTCCCCTAGTGGATCGATGGGATCGAGTGAGGTATCCATGTGAAGCCTAGGTGAGGGAGTTACACTAGGGTGTCGTATCCATTCTGCTGCGCAGGTCACGTGCGGGTTGTGACGTCACTTCCAGGTTTTTCACTAAAACTACCTCCAAACATAGAAGAGTTCCTAATGTTTCCTCTTAGACGTCCGTATGTTCAACCCTCCGGGGTGTTCCCCCGCCCCGGCGCCCCGCAGCGCGCGCGCGGGTTCTCCGGCCGCAGCGCGCGCGTCATCCCCGGCAGTGCCCGCGCGGACACGGGTCAAAAGGTCAAAGGGTCACCTCCAGGTCAGACGTTCCAATATGAATAACGACAAGTTCAGCAATGTTCATACAGTTTATTATCCCCAATGTTACATCATACCCAGGCTGGGGGAGCCGCCCTGGGTGTGCTTAGTATGTTCACAGCAAAACAAAATTGAAATATCAAACACCATGTTTTAACGCACCGTCACATTAGGTACAAGTGTTTACTGAGCTCAAGTCAATGATCAGCATGTAGACATAGAGAGTATGTACGACATGTTATGGTATTCATCAGTGTAACATGTAACATTGGTCATCCTCTTCACTGTCCACTTGGTGTTGGGTCGTTGTTGTTGGGCCCATCCCAAGACATCCAATTGTTCCACTTGGTCCAGCATCATCTCTAGTGACCTCCGGTCAATAATGGTAAACGGTTGGTCGTACACTGGGTGGATGGCACTGGAATAGAAATAGCGCAATTCACCCGTCATCTTATGGCATAAGATGTACCCAAATGCTACATTTAACGTGAAGGCCGTAGGTTGGTCATTGAAGATGATTTCCACGTAGGTGCGTAGACGGGTGAGCTTGGTCAGTGGGAAATTGTAGATATCTTGAATAGGACGATGACGGTGGAAACAGTGCCGTGTCATGATCCAATGGCGCCGAGAGATGACACTCTCTGGATGATATTCGGGTAAGAGAACGCTAGGAACATTTATGGGCTCGTCCAGAAAATGTTCGATGTATGACGTATCACTCGAAACCGTAACGGTTGGGTGCGGCTGGAAATCCAGGCTCTTCCCAACTGTGGGTATAGGCGGGCTCTCTGTCATCGCATCACCAGTGGCGTTCGTCTCCCCGGGCTTATCTTCACTGGGTCTGACCTTCCGCGGCTCCTCTTCAGTAGGAAGTTGTCGCCAAAACCGTGGAGTCGGGGCATGAATCAAACGCTGATGCCTTCTCAACTGACTGCGTCGTTTGAAGAGTTGACCACAATCCTTACATTGTTCCGTCGCGCCCTCGTGGAATGAGCATTCGTGGCGCAGTAAAGCATCCTCCCGATTAAATGACCGTGCGCAGGTTATACAAGTATACAGTCCACCGTTGTGGGTGGAGGCCTCGTGGCGTCGTAAATTATCTAGACGAGTAAATTGCTTCTGGCAAGTTGTGCAAGTGAACATCTTGATGGTTGACAGAGAGTCTGATGAAACGGCAAGGCCGCTCCCCTTGTATAGCACGCTAGCTGGTAATCTATTTTTAGCACACTCTACCCCAAGTCAAGGATCGAGACTGGTGTACTGGTGTACGACTGAGCCGCATTGCACGCGCCCACATGAAGACCCTCATACATACCCAATGCAGGCGCAGACGCGAAGTGCCCGGATGATAGACACGGACGTCACCCATCCGAAAAGACACGGACTTTACCGAAAAGACACGGACTTTACCGAAAAGACACGGACGTACCCGAAAAGACACGGACGTACCCGAAAAGACACGAAGGTGAACGCCATTGTGGGAAACCCCCACAGACAGGTCAGTACATGCATTCCTATGATGTTCACGCATAATAACAGGATTGATCTGTAATCTGTGCTGTTGTTGTTGCTCTCTATTTTGGACTAACCCATCAGAATAGTACGTATCACGGACTACACCCGTAGAGCTAGGCGCGCATGTGTGACATGGTCTATAAAACACGTCTCTCGGGATCACACACCTTCATTTCTACGGTTGCAGAGCCATGACGGAGATCCAGCCCTGTGCGACTCGCATTTTACAGCATGCCACCGCGGTGAATTCATTCACGGGTTACCGAGCAGTGGTCCGGTCCATGTTTGCAGATGGCGACGACAACGAGGGACGACGCCAGATCCTGAACGAGTTCACAGAAGCGGTCCTCCACAGAGTGCACTCGATGGAGAGGCGCGCCATCACTCACCACTACTGGACTATGACAGCCATCCTTGATGCTCGCGCTATGGACCAGGAGCGCTCACGCCGGAACCAGCGCCGGCTGGTTGGCCTCACACTAGTCTGTGCCCTATTGACCCTGGCGCTGTGGTATTGACAGTGGGGACTATAAATACGAGGGTCAGACAGAGTGTGTGTCATTAACCGTTCGACATTGGACCAAGCATGTCACCCGTCCTACGAGCCATCCTGCCCCTTACACCCCGGGTGGGGTTACACGTCTATGAAGATAAAGTCACCCTGGTGGAAGACCGTGGAGTTTGCTGGTCGCCCGCTGAGACCGTATCGAATACGGTGACGCTACACCGTGACGGCTGGACCAAATTTAAACGGGTGTTGAGCGGCGAGCTTGATGGACACGTCATCCACATAGGCAATGCCATCTACGTATACCGTGGACCTTTCTTCCCACGTCTGGGCCGCTACCAAGATGCTACGCGAAGCTTCACCCTAGACCCCGATCTGTGGACAGCCTTCGAGAAAGTGGTGTCTATCGTAGACCAGCTGTTTACACCGGACGAGCGGTCATCAGACGAGTTGGAGTGGGCTCGTGCCCTGAGAGAATCGGCGGCAGAACCCAATGAACAACTACATGAACCCGACGACGATGCCATTGATTACCCGGCTACACTCAACCAGCCCAGTGATATGACCACCTGATCCTTTTGATCTCACGGGGTTGTCCCTATAAATACGAGAAACAGTCAACTCTGGTACCATTCACGTACTGACCATGGCGGAGCATATGATACTGGCGTATCTCAGCTTGACCCCCGAGGGTTTCCTGCACGTGTATGCGGATAAGGTCGATATCATGGAGGAGGTGGGAGACACGGACCCTACACAACCGTGCCTGGCTCACATTCGTCTGTCCCGAGAGGGCTGGACCAAATTCAAACGGGTGTTGTCTGGTGAACTGGACGGCGACCTCATCCACTTGTGTCACGATGTGTACATCCGACGCGGCCCTTTCTTTGCTCAATTGGCTCGACTAGATGGGGGTACAGTGCATTTTACCCTTCACCCTGATCTATGGTCTGCATTGGAAGATGCCGTGGTAGATGTGGATGAAGTGCTTATCAAGCGGTCATCAGACGAGTTGGACTGGTCATTTGCCATGGACACTGTGAAAGCCAATGAAGAAAATCAGAAAGAAACTCCGGCCCAAGATATACCCGTTATAAATAAACGATAGAGCCAGGGTGCATCATCATTTTGTCACCATGAATCGCTGGGAGAAGGTGCTGGATAACTTATACTACAGTCCCGACAGTCCGGCGGCCTATAGTGCATTGTCGGCTCTCTATCGAGCGGCCAAACCCCAGGGGATACAACGTGCCCAAGTCCGAGATTGGTTAAGAAGACAAGACACCTATACCTTACATCGATCTGTCCGTCGCCATTTTCTACGGAACCGGGTCATCGTGGGAGGAATAGATGCCCAGTGGCAAGCGGATTTGGTCGATATGAGCGCCTTTGCCAAACACAACGATGAGAATCGGTATATCTTGACGTGCATCGATATCCTATCCAAGTATGCGTGGGTGGTACCCATCCGGACGAAAACGGGGGCAAATCTCATAGCGGCGTTCAAAGACATCTTCAAGACCGGGCGCAAACCTTTGTATTTGCAAACCGACGAAGGCACGGAATTCCTCAACAGACCGTTCCAAGCCTTTCTCAAGAAACAGAAGGTGTTTTTCTTCCATACGTACAACGAGACCAAGGCTTCCGTGGTGGAGAGGTTCAACAGGACATTCAAAGGCCGCATGTATAAATATTTCACCTATAAGAATACAAGGCGGTACATCGATGTTCTCCCGAAACTGGTGAGGGGTTACAATCGAGCCTATCATCGGAGTATAGAGAGAGCCCCCATTACCGTGACCCAACGCAATGAAGCCCAAGTCCGGCGTGTCTTGTACCCCAGGCCATCGCAGCGAACGACGAAGGCGGTGTACAAGGTCGGGGACCCTGTACGGATCAGTAAAGTCAAGGGCAAGTTCGAGAAAAGTTACTTGCCCAACTGGAGCGATGAGCACTTCCTGATTAAACGGCGCCTACCCCGACAGCGGCGAGTCTATGAACTGGAAGATCTCCAAGGGGAAACGTTGCTGGGGACGTTTTACGAGACGGAATTACAGCCTGTTGTAAAAACACAGCAAGACTACTACACGGTGGAGCAGATTTTGAAAACGGAACGTCGACGTGGCAAACTGTTTCATTTCGTGAAATGGCAAGGTTGGCCCATTTCCTTCAATTCCTGGGTCGCGGCCAACCAGGTGAAACGACTATAAAGCCAGACACCACTGCCGTCCTCCTTCATTCCACGTCCGACCACAGTGCTATGGACAAACAGCAGCCGCCTCTGAACACAGCGTCTCCCAAAACGCGCAAAGCACAAGTGGGCTTTGGGGTGCTATTACTAACCCTGCTGAGTGTGTTGTACGGAGGTGTGTTTTACGACGTAGCCTATGTCAGCACGTTACTTAACCAACTGAGAACACCAGCCATCAGTGAAACCGGTCTACAGAGAGCACCAGTCAAATCGAGCCCAGTCATCACCACCACACCCCCTGTACAAGCCACAACGAGCTCTACACCGAATTTCATCCCTCACAGTGAACCGACAACGACGACCCACGTTGTACCCACCCCCATCATCGTCCCTCGCAGTGAACAGACAACGACGACCGACGTTGTACCCACCACCACTCCAGTTCACTCGTACGAAATTTACAAGAGCGGGTTACCACGACAACGGATACACCTCGAACCATGGACCCTGGGTGGCAGCATCCCTTCACTTGCGTCATCGCAGGACCGACGGGCTCCGGCAAAACGCACTTCGTCAGGAAGCTCCTTCAACACGCCGACAGCATGATCACTCCACCCATTGCCCGAGTCGTGTGGTGTTACGGAGAATGGCAGGAAGCGTATGCAGCAATGCCCCACATCACGTTCGTGGAAGGCCTACCCAACCTGGCCGATTTGGAACCCGACACCTTGGTGGTTCTGGATGATCTCATGGCGGAGACGGACAGTCGGGTGACCCAACTCTTTACCAAAGGCAGCCATCATCGACGGCTCAGCATCATCTACATTGTGCAGAATCTGTTCAGTAAAAACAAAGAACATCGGAATATCAGCTTAAATGCCCACTACCTGGTGGTCTTCAAAAACCCGAGAGATACCACTCAACTGCTGCACCTGGCGAGACAGATGTATCCCTTGGAAGCCTTCAAAGATGCCACAACCCCTCAGCACGGGTATATGCTCTTCGACCTCAAGCAAGCCACCCCCGAACATCTTCGACTACGGACCGGCATCTTTCCCGGAGAGACCCAACACGTGTACATGCAAAAATAATATAAACACACCCACAGTGGCTCCCCCAGCTGGGGTCTGTGTGTTTGATGATGGGGAATAATAAAAAGAATGAATACCACAGCAGGGTTGACCTTGTCTCTGAGGTAGATAAAAGGAGCAGAGTTGTGGATTCTAGCATTAGTTGTACAGGATGTCTGCGCGAGTACGGAAGCACGCTCCCACGCTCCGTGTATTGAAGACGGCTCCACCCGAGTTAGTCCGAACCATTGTACGCGGTGCGGACCCTGACCTTGTACGCTGTCTGTGCGAGATCGGGTACAACCTGTTAAAAGGCAACGTACCACTGACTCCGGCTCAGAAGACCAAGTTGGCCAAGCATAAGACAGGTCTCCGAACCTTAGTCCATAAGCGGGTCCCTCAAACACAAAAGAAAAAGGTGTTACAGAAAGGCGGCTTTCTCGGGGCCATCTTAGCATCGTTGGCCGCTTCTGTGTTGGGTCCAGTATTGGGTGGACTCTTCGGCCGACAATGAACCACACGAAAAAAATGGTCCTCGTCGAACCTCGTTTCCTGCAAAACCTCCAATCGCCCTACCCTGTCCCACCTACGGTGAAGACCATAAACACCCTCGATGGAGAGATGCAACAGATCTTACAGAGACCGGGGTTAAGCGACAGTGAGAAAGCACAACGGTACAATGAGACGCTTCAACGGTACATGACGTTCATGGACCAATACAAAACTCGCTCTATCCCAGCAACAGCACCACCACCACCACCACCACCACGTGACAGACCGCCGACCTCAGCACCGTTCCAACAGCCGGGTGGGGTAGCCCCCACAGCCCCACAGTGGGTGGAAGACGAAGTCCTGAAGAGAGTACCTGCCTCGTTCAAGAAACAAGCTGGCCTGGTATTACAACGGATGAAACAGAATCCTAACATGACTTGGAATGATAAAGGCGAACTCCTGGTACAGAATCAGGTGGTCCCGGGGACCCACATGACGGATTAAATGAATGATCTGATGCGTCAACGCAGATCGCACGCGGATCCTCGAGAAATTGAGGTCTTCGCTCAAGGCTTGAAAGACATGCATGTACCACAGGAATTGGTGGGGAACCCCCACCGCTGGGCCTTTATGCAGCGTGACTCACCGACTCGTGCACCACGACTTTCACCACAACCTTCTTGGGAAGCCGACTGGGAACCGGAGTCACCCCCCAAAACTCCACCACCACCACAACGGGCACCTTCTTTTCAGACCTTTAAAAAACCACCCTCGATCAGGACACCCCACATCTCCAGAGCCGTGACACGTAGCAAGTCAACGCGACGAACACGACGCCGGACGCAACCGCCCAAGGCCTGGAACACCTATTAAAACCAACAGCAGCAGCAGGACAGCTCAGTCGCCATGTTTTACCTGACCCTACCCAGTAACAGTTCGCTGGATGTGTTTCCTGACAACACCGTGGCCAAGTACGTCACCCAGTTACCGCAACCGTTACATTTACCTGGCCGGTGGGAATGTGGCCTCGTGGATATCCAATACCCTTACTCATGGTACAACGTGCGAGCCAATGAAGTGTGGTACGAGGTGACCTACGAAGGCAAAAACACCCGACTCACCCTGCCCGAAGGCCAATACGATACCCCCAAAGAGTTCATGGGTGGGCTGTCAAGACTGTTGCATTATAAGGCGCTACGGGGGGTGACGAATACTTCAAAACCCATCAAAGCCTATCGCTTCAAGAATCCCGTGGACTTCGATTACAACGCATACAACGACAAGGCAGAGCTTATCGTGACCGGCAAGGCGAGTGTCGTACTGAGTCCTATCCTACAGCAAATGCTGGGTTTCGATCTAAAGACGTTCGCTGGTCCCACCGAACACCATGGCGAGATGCCGATGGATATGAAGTCGGGTATGTACGGACTCTACGTCTACTCGGACGTGGTGGACAACCACATCGTGGGCGATATCAACACACCTCTGTTACGGGTGGTCCCCATTAAAAAGACGTATGGAGGTCAAGTCACCCACAGTTTCACCCACATGCTCTACTTGCCCGTACGACAAACTGACATCAACACGATCACGGTGGATATAAGAGATGACACGGGACGACCGGTGGCATTCGAACGAGGAAAAGTGGTGCTGACACTTCACTTTCGACAAGCACGTGCTCCCACTTTGCGTAATGAAAGTACCTTACGAGTGCGATGCACGCAGCTATGCCGACTATTATGCCCAACAGGCCGGGGGTGGCTTTCCGGTCTTTAGCGGTGCACGCATGCAACGAGGACATGGACTGGGGAACATACTCGGCAGCATTGTGAAAACGTTCCTGCCCTTGGTGACGCGTTGGGTGAAAGCAATCGGCAAACAAGCGGTACGCAGTGGACTGCAAGTGGCCGGTGATGTCTTGGGGGGTACGGCACCCAAAGAATCCTTGAAACGGCGGGCCAAAGAAGGGGGAGGCGTCTCCTTGAAACGGCGGGCCAAAGAAGCGGGAGGCATCTTGGTGGCCAAAGCACAACGCACCGTAGGGAATAAAAGAGCTGCCCCACGGAGACCACGCACCAGTCGACGACCG
>JAVTVY010056372.1:0-30405 GCA_036873755.1 Hanleya hanleyi | reverse complement strand
AGTATGCGCGCCACTATCTGTGCATTGAGTTTGCTTATATGATGAATAAATATATTAAATACTATACGATGATTTGTAAATATATATATGTATATAAGCAATCAATGTGAGTTTAAACCACAGGAAGGCGATGCAGAAAAGGGAACACGATGATATATTATTATGTGCAAGTACACCAGGAATTAAGAATCCAACGACCCTTTGGTAAAATCAGGATTAAAAAGGCCATAAAATACTATATGAACCCAAGAAAGGGATATAAGCATATACACAAATTATCAAAAACGTGTCAAAAATGACAAGCCAATAATCATGTATACTTATTTAAAGGACTTGCAATGGTCATACTGTGTTATGATTACGTTAAAAATATGTGTATAATAATTTCATGCTTAACAAATCAGACCAAAGACCAGTACATGTGATATAAACACATAACATTAAAATATAAATTGAAATGCATACCAGTCACCTAACCAACCCCCGAGGCCAGGCAATGCTGACACCCCAGGTGCAAGCCAGGAGACCAATGATATGAAGGTGTCACACTAAACTCAGCCCTAAGTGGGGCATCAAGCCAAATCCCCCCACCATCAACCCCATGACTAGGCAATACTGACACCCCAGGGCCAAGCTAGCGGACAATACATTACAGTCCACATACTAGACTCACCCCGTGACCTTCAATAGTATCACGAAGACAAGCAAGCAAGTAGACATTTGTATAATGCATTAATTTATAATGACATAGTTAAAATGTCAATGGTCTAATTTAGTTGAACACGGAGCGACGTGTTTTAAGTATATAGTTAACCACTGCTTTAAATATTTTATCCCTATTCTTTTCAGGCTTTAGAATGTTGTCAAAAGTATGATTAAAAACCCCAACTAAAATAAATAACTGATACTATGGGCAGCCATTCATGTCAAAATTAGCAATTACAAAACGTAAAGCCAAACTCTGAAAAGACAGCATATCTTACAATGTACACTGTAGTCTTAAACGCATTTTATATTCCTGCAAATAAAAAACCTTAACTCTAAACGTATACTCAAACCGAAAACAAACGGCACGATGTTCGAATGCAAACACAGAATGAAAAGCCTAGTTCTGAACGAATAGCCAGTCTGACACAGAGGGACCTATTTCTAAACGAAGAGTATAACTCTGAACGAACGAGCTGTTTCACAACGAACAACGTTCCTTCGGAAATTATTTCCGGAAATATTCGGGTCATTCCGGATGGTAGAAAGATTTATGACGTGAAACTCGGCCGCTATTTCGAGTTCCGCTATTTCAGGTCGTGAATGAGTGTGGTTATTTTTTGCCCCTGGGTTAAAGTGTACCAAATGGTTTGAACTTCAGATATCAGACAAAAATTCACAGGGACTTGTCATTCTCATCTTGTGAGACTCCTTACTATGAGTCGCACATGTAAACGAGAGCCACCCCTGAAAATGGTGTCAACATGTGGGGGAGGAGCAGACAGAGGCGCTCGAGTGGTCTCCCGTCTGCTGAGCGCCCCCTCGATTATAAAACTCGTTCTGAAAGAGGTCGTTCGTTCTCTGATACGTTGTACGTGCTGAAATATGCTGTTCCTTCTGAGTTCGCTTGTATTTCCTTATCTCCACTTTTCGTTCACAGTTAGATTCTTCCTTTGGAGAGAGATGAAATATGCGTTTAGAGTTAGGTTCCTTGTTTGCAAAAAGATGAAATAATCGTTCAAACCAACACTTTATATCGTTAAATACGTTGTCTGTTGTGAGTTAGGCTGCACAACCCGAGCTAGTAATTTTGACATAAATGGCCGCCCATATGATACCTATGCCTTGTATGTCGTGTACAGTTTAAAAGATAATGTTCAACTGTATCCATAACATTACAGGTGTCACAAAGGCCAGTTTTGGATGCAGGTTCATATTAAACAATACACTATTTACGGCAATATGCCCAGATAATAGTTTGAACAGAAGAACCTCTGCCCTACGACTAGACATAGACACACAGGCTCCTGTTGTTACACAAGGCTGAAGATGATGGTAAAAACGGCCTTTATTGGAATACATCCATTCCTCCTGCCACATGTCAATAAAGTATGGCTTCAAACGAGCCATAACTTCATTGACATTCAGAGGGGCCGGTACAGTGATGTTAACCAAAGACAATGCTTTTTTGGCTAGCTGATCAGCCGATTATTACAATAAAAGCGTACCTGAGATACAACACATATCACGAATCGTTAGATTCTTGGTATGTGCTTTAGAATAGGTTAACCAGAAGACTATTCTGTGAAGTCATGTGACGCAGTCAGTATGTCGGCACCTCTTCCCACTTCCCTTATATGTGTTGTAATTGCCTCGTATATTACAATGAGCCGGCATCCAATCAAAGGCCACCGTGACACCTCGATACGACAAAGTTGTTACTGCATGCATGATTTCATACAGGAGAGGACAACTCACCGACGGATTGAAATTACGTAATGCATGCAAGGCACTTAAGGAATCAGTAAAAATTACGACTCTAAATGGATTAAAATCACTGATCCACTGTAAAGATAGCAAAATAGCTACCAGCTCAGTGTTAAATACTGATACATGGTCGCTCAGACGCTCAAAACGACTATGCTTTATCTCCGGAACACAAAACGCGGAGCCAGTTTTCCCTGTATCCGGGCACTTGGACTCATCTGTATAAACATGTAAATATGAATTCCAGCGTTGAGCTCGGTCAATACTTGGATGGGTGACCGGGTGCTGTACTGACTGGGCTGATCAGTGTCCAGAATAATAGGAACTGTGGACACTCTCGTGTTCTGGCACATGTAGGCACCGTCGTGATATGACTGAAACAATGTTGAAAACGACGTTAAATCCTACTCACTCACTCACTCACTCCAGTTGGAAAAAATGTACTCTTTAGCGTACAACTGGATTAGATTTGGAGGGTCACTTTTCTTAATTTTGATGTGCAACTGATCAGAAACCAAAGGATTAACAAACTACCATGGCGGAAAAACATAAGGAGAAAACTTAAGTAATGAAAAATCCTGAACAGAAAACTGACTAAATAAGTTCTTAACCCGTATACTGAAAGGCTCAGCACGGCGCACACCAGTGTCAATAAAAAACTTATCATACCAAGAGTCATCCAAAGTACGACTCGCATATAACACCGTGGTGATAATATTTACACCGAGATATAAATAGTTTACACCACGGTGAAAATGTGTCTACCGCGAAGATAATATTTGCACCGCGGTGGGAAAAGTTGACATCGTGGTAAATTACAGTAAATTACATAAATAAATATCTTAAATTACACGACGGTAAGCCAAACTGTGCCTTTGACATACGACCCTGTCCTTTGTTTAATATAGGTCTACGGCTTGGTGTGAATCTTCTATTTAAGATCAAATGCTATTGTTTGTATCAGAATCTGCCTGAGGTGGCCCTTCGTGCCAAGAAAGAAATTCATATATACAAAGAATCTAAAAAAATATTTTATCAGATGATCCTCACATTCCGTAAACTCTGAGGCTAAACGGTTCTATGGGGTGGCTGTAAGTCCGCCTACCCGAATCTGTTTATTGATATGTAATAATAGCTAACTGAAAAGAAGATATACGCATCAAATGAATCAATAATTAATTTGTTTTTAAATAATTTCCATCTTTTCTTTGTAAATTGACAAGAAATCTTGCGGAAAAACGTATATAAAAATGTTATAGTTTGTCAAAGAACCATGACCTGAGGCGATAATTTATAATCATGTTTAATGTCTTCACATGTATATATGTCGAAGATGGATCAAATGATCTTTAGAATTATCTATAAAATTGTCCAAGAACAAATACACATAATAATCTTTCATAAACATAGGAGGCCCAGTCGATTCAAAGCGACAGGCACTTATCTGAATATATCTTCAAAATTACCACATCCAGCATCACATCGTATGCATGTGTGTATCTGTGATTGAGCAAACGAGTTTGCGTCTCATTTCTCAATAGTTATTGAGACTTTAATTCAACACAATTTGCGTTGATCAAAACTTGTTAATTATAATTGTTATATGCAGTCGATCAAACTAAGGTGGTTATGATGCAAATAGTGACATTCATGGGGAAGATGGGAATTTCCGCCACGTTCGCGATAATCTATATTAAACGGCCGATGTACTTCCGACAAATTACAGGTCAGTATGGTTTGTAAGGCAGAGTGCATGGTTTGAGATGACCAGTTCTATCCACGGTTTGGATATGTAAGCCATAGTTGTCGTATGCCGTGGGAGTATTGTTTTTGTTTCTGCTCCTTCAAGTTATGTAATCATACTTTGTCAATTTTAACAGTTGATGCTTCAAGTTAGATATGATGGAATCATTCTCTCATTGTCAGAGTTTGTAACCTCATAGACTTGCGGTGTTACTGACAGTAGGAGGTATCAAATCTGATGCCAAGAGAATGAACGGGATATGCCAAAAGTTCTGTAAATCCAATCTCATTAAAATTCACTCCTATCTGCTCCCCCAATTAGATATGTCGCTTTTTATTCTCTAACCGGCTTGCATCAACGCAAGTGTCGGCCAATCTCGATAACTCTTCATAGTGCTTTGAAAGGAACATAGTGATAGGGGATTTTTGGTTCGCTCAGCCGAATCAGAAGCCACACAGGCTGGGTATCTTATGATGTTGCAGCGCTCCTGCCAATCTGACGCCATAATGCGGGGTAGAAATATGGACTGGTCCGTTGCATAAACCTTGCGTTAAAGCGGAGACGATGACCCTATACCCAAATTCAATTGAAATCAGTAAGATCTTACATAGCGACATATGCGATGATTGGTAGGATATCAATTTATTAAGATTGCTGCAAATCATATCGTGATTCGTCGGTGTTGAATCCTGTGACATTATATCGGCTGCTGATTCGTGTGACTTTATATCTGAAGTAATATCTAGAATCCTTACACTATATATTTAGCTACATAGTACTTTCGTGATAATCTGTGTTCATGTGTTTTTTTATATTTGTCCACAAGGGCTTCCGGGTTAGGCATTGCATCAGCGTCAGCTAGAGTGGGGGCGATAATCTCACCCTTTTCCAACGTTTTTGTAAGTTCAGTTACTTCATATCGCAGCTTGCAGGATAAAGTAAACATAAACATGTATGTAGCAGGAGTGGCTACAGTTCGGTATCACCTCGATCAAATTCGGGCAAAGTGAAAGCAAAATACTGTATAAAAACAATGACCATTTCTATTCACTATTTTGACCTTCACCAATTGTGCAAGTACGATCATGCAAATAGGGTAAAAACCGATCCAAACTCCGCCCACTCCAACACACACGCATGCGCAAACTTCCCAACACCTTTCTATCCGATCCAAATAGCGTACACGAATACATTTTGACTCGACTCTCGTGTGGGAGCAAATGAACACAGCTATCCAATTATCGATGGGTTCCGATGAGCCTCCAACCCACATCGTCTGTGATAACAGTCGCCTGGTCAGGACTGGCGAGCTAACCGTCGTGGTGAAATAGCAAGTGTCAGATTCGACATTCAGTATCCAGCCGTCGTCCAGAAAAGAATTTCCGAGTCAATAATCGAAATACCTATTCCGTATGACAGTTAGCACGGACCCTTAATGGGTATGGAATAATAATAGAAGAAAAACAAGATGGTTTTCTACAATAGCGAAGTGGTCAACAGTTTTCAATGATTTCACTAAGGTTTCTAATTAAGCGATCAATGAAGTTTTCAATGATTGCAATGAAGTTTCAGTTTTCAATGAATCGGCCAACAGATTTCACAGCCGGCTGACCGGCTTTATACAACACCAACATGTCTCATTACATATAAATTAATACACATACACTCAGTGTGCAAGGGTCCGGGCCCAGGACCAGTGACCACCTGCAGAATTCAGTCTCATAGGCCAACAGCCAACAAATGAAAAACCAAAGATTATTCCGACGTTCCTGTAACATGCACAGGTTGGCGTTATCTGATCCGATAAAAAAATGGGAATCGGCATATATGTTCTCATTGCAGCAAGATACCGTCCTCGCACCAAACTGTAATATCTTTTTCCACTTGCTGATTATATTTTCAGATACGCGAATATCCATGGGGACCTGGTGTTGTGTTTGGTGGGTTGTGTTTGATGGTGTCCCTGTTATTGCTCTTTGTTCCCGAAACAGCAGAGAGGAACTTACCACAATCTGTGGCTGAAATCGAAAAGTGGAACGAGACACCGAAACAAAAATATCCCAACAAAGCTATCTAATGTTGCTGAGTACTTGGTCTCATTGCTAACCATGTCCGTTATGACTTCCTCCTGATGCAGCTGGTATATTGCGTCAGCTTATAAATCATTTAGAAGAAAAGGCTATATAAATCCATCCATCAGTTCTCAGAAATGCTGCTCATCTTTGGAAAAAGGAGATCTGATTGACCTATAACTGCTATAACCTGGTATCATCGATCACTGGTGTCTGTCTTGGTATTGAATAAATATAGCTCATTTATGAGCTGACGCGAGATGTGCCGAGCACATGGCAATAGATCTGCAGCAGGCAATGAAATCAAATAAATTACCGTAACATTCTATTTTTTTAAGACTGCTTTATGCCTGAACTATTTGTTTGTTTGGGAAATAGTATTGCATGGGTGGGTTTAATCGATTGTTTGATACATGTCCCGCCTTTTACAAGGTCTCCCGAAAGGAACAACTATGTTCAAAGTCATGCTTAACGATCCTGAATCAACACTACAAAGGCCTTTATGCCCTCGACATAGCACCAGCTACTGATCACACGCATATGTCGTAATTTGCTTGAAAAAAGTTCAGATTTTATCACTATGGGCTGCAAAACTCCCTACCTCAGCCACTTTCAAACTGATTCCGTCACATTCAACAGTCTAACAACTAATAACATATTTGGTCCTTGAAACCTTCCAGTCCTACGAGATTCCCTACTACGAGGACAGACTCTAGGATAAATGGTAGCCATACATCCAGAATTTGGAGTATGGTATTTGCGTATGATCTTCCGACCAGTCAACATTAACTGTTTCCATCAAATGACGCTAAACTGCACAGATTGGTCTCTCTGTAATAGTACTAAATTAACAGAGGTATATTTCATCTGCTGAGTGATAACTGTGTGTAAAACTCGAGAAACTGGTGAACTATTTCTTCATAATCAAATGCAAAATGAATCAATACGAGTTGTCTCCCTTGCTCAGACGTGAATTGTGATCAAATATAGTTTTGGGTATAACATCATATAATGTACATCCATATACGCCGGACGTTCAAATCTTCCAGTATTGCGTTTAAATGGAATTACTACGGTGATAGAGGAAAATGGTGATTGTTTAGTTTCCTGGAATTTCGCTGCAATTTCCACGAAATCAACTTGTCTGCTAATTTTCTCCCTTTTTTACATTTCGCACCAGATGTGTTTGCGATTTTATTTAAAAAAGTTTCTTTCTTCATTTTTCTCGCGCAACTATATAGTTTTCAACATTTCCATGCAACTTTGTGCAAAGCCAGAAAACACGATATCCTGTAAAGCGCGATCTAACCTAGGTTTCCTGAGATCGTCAGAAAATGTAAGAAAATTCCAAAATCAACAAAATTGTATTCAGACCGTGGTGATAATATTTACACCGAGATATAAATAGTTTACACCACGGTGAAAATGTGTCCACCGCGGAGATAATATTTGCACCGCGGTGGGAAAAGTTGACATCGTGGTAAATTACAGTAAATTACATAAATATATATCTTAAATTACACGACGGTAAGCCAAACTGTGCCTTTGACATACGACCCTGTCCTTTGTTACCTCCGTCGATCAGACGGAGGTCTAGGAGCGCAACGTGAAATCTCCCGCCAAATAATTGTCATATGGGGAGCCCACGACTCCTAGTATTTCCAATAGGGATCGTCATGGTTCCCGACGAAATCTTGAGGCACATTTCTTTGGACACAATTGAAATAATGGGGTTCCCCATTGCAATGCATTGCAGTGGGCCTGGCTTCTGTAGTCGGGTTCCACCTCAATCTCGAAACTAGAGCTATCCGGTCCTGTGAACCTCAAACGACCTTGCCAAATCAGGTCAGATTTCCCATCAATTTTCTCTCCCCCCTTTGGCTAAACTACGCCCTTTCTCTCCCTCTTTTCCCAATCAAACGAAAGCTTGTGACAATCTAGGAGGCAGGAAATATTCCCTTTCCACCAGCAAACAAGTTATTAGGCTCTATTTCCCGAAATAGAATTTACGGTGGGGAAGGTCACCAAGGTCGCGCAAACCAAGATGTCAGCCGCCGTACGGGAGAATTATTTACTGTGAGTCACTTCCAATATTCGAAATATTTAGTCATATTTATACATAGTTTATATATTTTTACACTGTTCCAGCTTTTATTTTTCCTCTTTCGTATGTCACCATTATTACTGATCTCTAATCTCTCCCTGATCAACTAAATCAGCACTCGGAAATTAGCGTTTTCGGTGTTGTTGCCGTGTCGTGGTCCATCCATGAATACATTTTGATTTATTTCTTAGTTCCTTGCCTCTCCCACGACTGCACATTAATGCGAAAATGTTCTCTGACATGTCCTATAAGAGACACCTGTCTCGATCCGTGATCAAAAGACGAAAAGCACGAAAAATCCGCCTGTATAAACATTACATGGGGCTGTTGTTTTCCATTTCCGGGTTGTATTTTGAGTCATTTCTTGTTTCCAAGAGTGTTTCATTACTCCAGATCTATACGAACATGTTCTATGACATATGTTCTAACGCAGATCAGTCTCGATCCATCGAACTATAGCCAATTAGTCGTTAAATCAATAACCGAACTAAGGGGGCGTGGTCCATATACTTGTAATGTTGTGTAAAATGCATGTTTTATTTTTCGTTTATTTTTTATTTTGCTGCATGTTTGGGCCCGGAAAAAGTATCCGCTATACTGATATATAACGTAGATGGCAAACCTGTCTCATAGTCTGTGAAACCCAAATTGTATGAAACTTCAACGCAAACAACATGTGCTATTTTTCTTTGTTTTTATTCAAAATTCATGTTTACTTTTGGGCCAAATTTATATTCCCATGCTTGATTGAGACTGAAAATGCATTGAAAAACTTCCACCAGCATGTCCCGTAGCCCATAAGACTTTTACGTGGTCTGCCAAATCAAAATTGTGCGATTTATCAACGCGCAGCACATGTACCAAATTCATGTTTTTATTATGTAAAATGCAGGTTTGCTTTTTTCTGCAAATTCATATTTCCCTGCCTGTTTCAGATTAATAAACCATTAGCAAAGTTTTGATAACATGTGGCGTAGATGATAAACCTGTCACGTAGTCCTTGAAATCCAAATTGTGCGAAAATTCAACGCAAACAACATGTACAATATTGTAGCATTTTTGTGTAATAGTCATGTTGATTTTTGGGTCAAATTCATATTTCCTTCCTTGCTTGGGACTAGGAATGCATTGGAAAACTTCTGACAACATTTCCCGTAGCCCATAAGACTTTCACGTAGTCTGCCAAATCAAAATTGTGCGATTTATCAACGCGCAGCACATGTACCAAATTTATGTCTTTATCATGTAAAATGCAGGTTTGCTTTTTTTCTGCGAATTCATATTTTCTTGCCTGTTTCGGACTGGAAAACAATCAATAAAGTTCCGCCAACATGTGTCGTACATGATAAACCTATCACGTAGTCCGTGAAATCCAAATTGTGCGAAACTTCAACACAAACAACATGTACTATATTGTAGTATTTTTGTGTAATAGTCCGGTTGATTTTTGGGTCAAATTCATATTTCCCTGCCTGTTTCGGACTGGAAAACCATCAGTAAACTTCTGCAAACATGTGCTGCTGCCCATAACAGTATCATGTAGTTCACAAGCCAAAAAAACGTGTGATTCACAGCAACATGTCACATGTATAAGCTTATACATGTACAATGTCATATTTGGCATGTTTACTTGAGAATTAATTTCATATTCCAGTCATGGCATTTACCTGGAGAGCATTGAAAAACTTCTGCAGACAAGTGCCGCTGCCCGTAACTGTATCTTGATGTATCTTGACCCCCTCCCCCCCCCCCACATTGGATATCAGCTGATTCCTCAGGAAATAAACATTACGCATGTAATGATGACCGGCAGAGTGATACATGTGTCAATCGGTCAGACATTTTCAAGGATGCCCAGTTTTAACTTAAAACAACCATGCCGGACTTCATTCCTTCTCTCAGGATAATTGGATCTAACTTTTACAAAACCTGCAGCCCCCAACAGCTCCTGGATCTAGACCACATAAATGAAAGGATCTAGTTTATCGGAGCTATGGCAAAAATATCATGTAGAATGGGATTGTGTGGATAATATCAGATTCATGAAAGTTGAAGTCCTGCAGCATGCTCCACAAATATCATCAAAGGTCATAAAACTTTCTGGTCTGCGCCAGTGTGGATCTATACTTGTTTGTTTTTTATATTTTTTTTATTTACAAAATTATGTCCCTTGGCCAGGTGAGGACTTGAATGTGTCAGAAATGATTTAGCTTCTAGAAAGACTTCATTTTCTGAGTACCATGGTATTATATATTGTTATGATGGCTTAACTTTAGCTGCTGAAGATATTTCTAATTTGAGGGTACTGGGCAATCATACTAAATTTATTTTCATAACTTCATTTATTTTCACAATAAGCAACATAATCGAGATTAGCAAGTGAAGTTTTACAACATAATATAATACGCATCATGCATCTCCTTCAGTTTAGTGTAGACATATATACCCTTGGATATCTGTTACCCTGATTCAGTCATAATATTGTCTGTATTATATTGATGTCGACAAAGAATATACATAACTATTTGATAGTATTATTAATTGTATGTTGTTTATGATTAACATGAACTTTCTATTCGCTGGAATCCAGCCATTTGTTCCATATGGGCAATATTCTCATCAGCCATCACCATTCAATATGAATGTGATTACATGTACAAGTCCATGGTAATTGATACATTATGGTGAAGGTGACCTGTGACACCAGTATACAAAATTATTCCGAGCTCATTGAATCAGCACATGATGCTGAGACAGATCAGAACGGAGTGTCGGTAAAATCAGATGTGTTTTGTAGAGGATTCTGTCAATGAGGATGCTATACTGTACACATACAAAATATGAAGTGTTGATGTGTAGGGTCTATAGCATAAAATCACAAGCAAGTTGGTAAAACTAGGCACACAGGGTCTCATTTCTGCCGCTAACGTGTTGATTTGGGTGGGGGTGTCCTCTCATGGGGAGGTGTGGGTGGGAAGGGGCCTAATGTCTCAAGCAGTATTCCAGGTTTTCCATCAACATACTCTATTCCATACCCCAATATTTCAAGCACGTGAAATCAAGAAATATTATTTGCGGGGAATGGGACTTCCACATCCCTAGCTGGACATGCTAGCGTGGAACCCTCAATCTCACGTTAATTACCATTGGTGAAGTTCACGTCAACAAATGCAAAATTGAGCTTGGCATCCGGCCCTATGTTATTCAGTGATGTACTTGACCCTGTTGCCTCGACGGAGGTCTTTGCGCTCATTCAGCGCTTGTTTAATATAGGCCTGCGGCTTGGTGTGAATCTTCAATTTAAGATCAATTGCTATTGTTTGTATCAGAAGCTGCCTCAGGTGGCCCTTAGTGCCAAGAAAGAAATTCATATATACAAGGAATCTAAAAAAATATTTTATCAGATGATCCTCACATTCCGTAAACTCTGAGGCTAAACGGTTCTACGGGGTGGCTGTAAGTCCGCCTACCCGAATCTGTTTATTGATATGTAATAATAGCTAACTGAAAAGAAGATATACGCATCAAATGAATCAATAATTAATTTGTTTTTAAATAATTTTCATCTTTTCTTTGTATATTGACAAGAAACCTTGCGGAAAAACGTATATAAAAATGTTATAGTTTGTCAAAGAACCATGACCTGAGGGGATAATTTATAATCATGTTTAATGTCTTCACATGTATATATGTCGAAGATGGATCAAATGATCTTTAGAATTATCTATAAAATTGTCCAAGAACAAATACACATAATAATCTTTCATAAACATAGGAGGCCCAGTCGATTCAAAGCGACAGGCACTTATCTGAATATATCTTCAATATGACCACATCCAGCATCACATCGTATGTATGTATATATCTGTGATTGAGCAAACGAGTTTGCGTCTCATTTCTCAATAGTTATTGAGACTTTAACTCAACACAATTTGCGTTGATCAAAACTTGTTGATTATAATTGTTATTGCAGTCGATCAAACTAAGGTGGTTATGATGCAAATAGTGACATTCATGGGGAAGATGGGAATTTCCGCCACGTTCGCGATAATCTATATTACACGGCCGAGGTACTTCCGACAAATTACAGGTCAGTATGGTTTGTAAGGCAGAGTGCATGGTTTGAGATGACCAGTTCTATCCACGGTTTGGATATGTAAGCCATAGTTGTCGTATGCCGTGGGAGTATTGTTTTTGTTTCTGCTCCTTCAAGTTACGTAATCATACTTTGTCAATTTTAACAGTTTATGCTTCAAGTTAGATATGGTGGAATCATTCTCTCATTGTCAGAGTTTGTAATCTCATAGACTTGTGGTGTTACTGACAATAGGAGGTATCAAATCTGATGCCAAGAGAATTAACGGGATATGCCAAAAGTTCTGTAAAACCAATCTCATTAAAATTCACTCCTATCTGCTCCCCCAATTAGATATGTCGCTTTTTATTCTCTAACCGGCTTGCATCAACGTAAGTGTCGGCCAATCTCGATAACTCTTCATAGTGCTTTGAAAGGAACATAGTGGTAGGGGATTTTTGGTTCGCTCATCCGAATCAGAAGCCACACAGGCTGGGTATCTTATGATGTTGCAGCGCTCCTGCCAATCTGACGCCATAATGCGGGGTAGAAATATGGACTGGTCCGTTGCATAAACCTTGCGTTAAAGCGGAGACGATGACCCTATACCCAAATTCAATTGAAATCAGTAAGATCCTACATAGCGACATATGCGAGGATTGGTAGGATATCAATTTATTAAGATTGCTGCAAATCATATCGTGATTCGTCGGTGTTGAATCCTGTGACATTATATCGGCTGCCGAATCGTGTGACTTTATATCTGAAGTAATATCTAGAATCCTTACACTATATATTTAGCTACATAGTACTTTCGTGATAATCTGTGTTCATGTGTTTTTTTTATATTTATCCACAAGGGCTTCCGGGTTAGGCATTGCATCAGCGTCAGCTAGAGTGGGAGCGATAATCTCACCCTTTTCCAGCGTTTTTGTAAGTTCAGTTACTTCATATCGCAGCTTGCAGGATAAAGTAAACATAAACATGTATGTAGCAGGAGTGGTTACAGTTCGGTATAAAAACAATGACCATTTCTATTCACTATTTTGACCTTCACCAATTGTGCAAGTACGATCATGCAAATAGGGTAAAAACCGATCCAAACTCCGCCCACTCCAACACACACGCATGCGCAAACTTCCCAACACCTTTCTATCCGATCCAAATAGGGTGCACGAATACATTTTGACTCGACTCTCGTGTGGGAGCAAATGAACACAGCTATCCAATTATCGATGGGTTCCGATGAGCCTCCAACCCACATCGTCTGTGATAACAGTCGCCTGGTCTGGACTGGCGAGCTAACCGTCGTGGTGAAATAGCAAGTGTCAGATTCGACATTCAATATCCAGCCGTCGTCCAGAAAAGAATTTCCGAGTCAATAATCGAAATACCTATTCCGTATGACAGTTAGCACGAACCCTTAATGGGTATGGAATAATAATAGAAGAAAAACAAGATGGTTTTCTACAATAGAGAAGCGGTCAACAGTTTTCAATGATTTCACTAAGGTTTCTAATTAAGCGATCAATGAAGTTTTCAATGATTGCAATGAAGTTTCAGTTTTCAATGAATCGGCCAACAGATTTCACAGCCGGCTGACCGGCTTTATACAACACAAACATGTCTCATTACATATAAATTAATACACATACACTCAGTGTGCAGGGGTCCGGACCCAGGACCAGTGACCACCTGCAGAATTCAGTCTCATAGGCCAACAGACAACAAATGAAAAATCAAAGATTATCATGTTGGCGTTATCTGATCCAATAAAAAAATGGGAATCGGCATATATGTTCTCATTGCAGCAAGATACCGTCCTCGCACCAAACTGTAATATCATTTTCTACTTGCTGATTATATTTTCAGATACGGGAATATCCATGGGGACCTGGTATTGTGTTTGGTGGGTTGTGTTTGATGGTGTCCCTGTTATTGCTCTTTGTTCCCGAAACAGCAGAGAGGAACTTACCACAATCTGTGGCTGAAATCGAAAAGTGGAACGAGACACCGAAACAAAAATATCCCAACAAAGCTATCTAATGTTGCTGAGTACTTGGTCTCATTGCTAACCATGTCCGTTATGACTTCCTCCTGATGCAGCTGGTATATTGCGTCAGCTTATAAATCATTTAGAAGAAAAGGCTATATAAATCCATCCATCAGTTCTCAGAAATGCTGCTCATCTTTGGAAAAAGGAGATCTGATTGACCTATAACTGCTATAACCTGGTATCATCGATCACTGATGTCTGTCTTGGTATTGAATAAATATAGCTCATTTATGAGCTGCCGCGAGATGTGCCGAGCATATGGCAATAGATCTGCAGCAGGCAATGAAATCAAATAAATTACCGTAACATTCTGTTTTTTTAAGACTGCTTTATGCCTGAACTATTTGTTTGTTTGGGAAATAGTATTGCATAGGTGGGTTTAATCGATTGTTTGATACATGTCCCGCCTTTTACAAGGTCTCCCGAAAGGAACAACTATGTTCAAAGTCATGCTTAACGATCCTGAATCAACACTACAAAGCCCTTTATGCCCTCGACATAGCACCAGCTACTGATCACACGCATATGTCGTAATTTGCTTGAAAAAAATTGAGATTTTATCACTATGGGCTGCAAAACTCCCTACCTCAGCCACTTTCAAACTGATTCCCTCACATTCAACAGTCTAACAACTAATAGCATATTTGGTCTTTGAAACCTTCTAGTCCTACGAGATTCCCTACTACGAGGAGAGACTCCAGGATAAATAGTAGCCATACATCTAGAATTTGGAGTATGGTATTTGCGTACGACATTCCGACCAGTCAACATTAACTGTTTCCATCAAATGACGCTAAACTGCACAGATTGGTCTCTCTGTAATAGTACTAAATTAACAGAGGTATATTTCATCTGCTGAGTGATAACTGTGTGTAAAACTCGAGAAACTGGTGAACTATTTCTTCATAATCAAATGCGAAATGAATCAATATGAGTTGTCTCCCTTGCTCAAACGTGAATTGTGATAAAATATGTTTTTGGGTATAACATCATATAATGTACATCCATATACGCCGGACGTTCAAGTCTTCCAGTATTGCGTTTAAATGGAATTACTACGGTGATAGAGGAAAATGGTGATTGTTTAGTTTCCTGGATTTTCGTTGCAATTTCCACGAAATCAACTTGTCTGTTAATTTTCTCCCTTTTTTAAATTTCGCACCAGATGTGTTTGCGATTTTATTTAAAAAAGTTTCTTTCTTCATTTTTCTCGCACCACTATATAGTTTTCAACATTTCCATGCAACTTTCTGCAAAGCCAGAAAACACGATATCCTGTAAAGCGCGATTTAACCTAGGTTTCCTGAGAGAGTCAGAAAATGCAAGAAAATTCCAAAATCAACAAAATTGTATTCACACCATGGTGATAATATTTACACCGCGATATAAATAGTTTACACCATGGTGAAAATGTGTCCACCGCGGAGATAATATTTGCACCGCGGTGGGAAAAGTTGACATCGTGGTAAATTACATAAGTAAATATCTTAAATTACACGACGGTAAGCCAAACTGTGCCTTCGACATACGACCCTGTCCTTTGTTAAATATAGGTCTACGGCTTGGTGTGAATCTTCTATTTAGGATCAATTGCTATTGTTTGTATCAGAAGCTGCCCCGGGTGGCCCTTCGTGCCGAAAAAGAAATTCATATATATATGGAATCTAAAAAAATATTCTATCAGATGATCCTCACATTCCGTAAACTCTGAGGCTAAACGGTTCTACGGGGTGGCTGTAAGTCCGTCTACCCGAATCTGTTTCTTGGTATGTAATAATAGCTAACTGAAAAGCAGATATACGCATCAAACGAATCAATAATTAAATTGTTTTCAAATAATTTTCATCTTTTCTTTGTAAATTGGCAAGAAACCTTGCGGAAAAACGTATATAAAAATGTTTTAGTTTGTCAAAGAACCATGACCTGAAGGGATAATTTATTATCATGTTTAATGTCTTCACATGTATATATGTCGAAGATAGATCAAATGATCTTTAGAATTATCTATAAAATTGTCCAAGAACAAATACACATAATAATCTTTCATAAACATAGGAAGCCCAGTCGATTCAAAGCGACAGGCAATTATCTGAACATATCTTCAAGGTTAAAAAAAAATTATTTCAAGAAAATCATTATTTCCGTATAATGATAATAGATATGTATTCTCAAGTGGACACAAAGAACACGCATTACAAATGTTTTCTTCACCACGTCAAGGTTTCTATTTGTGAGCCAAAGGCGAAACTTTGACCAACTTGCATAGCAAACCGCGTTCCGCCCACACTCCAGTTACGTGACCTAGAAAAACTGCGCTGATGGTAAAATACGTTTTGGTGTTACTTTCGCTGCTAAACTATTCGCTGATACCGAATGTAAAATATTTAATCCAAGCACGGATAACAATAAAATATTAATGGATAGACCAGTGAAATTTTATAGAAATCCGTGCGTTTCAATCCAATTCAAGTCCTTCGGATACACTGACATCGCGGACCGCCATTAAAGCTTCTGTTTTTTCTACATTTGTCTGGTTTGCTGGATGTTCGATGGTAGATGAATGGGTTTATTTTCTCTTCAAATAGATTTTATTTTAAACTATGTTTCCTTTATATTTATTAATGTTCATGGTTGTTGAAAAGATGCATGTTCATCTGCCACTGGGTATCGCACAAGCTATGGTGTTTTCCAATCTGTTGTCACGCTCGCCATGGTCGCGGTGCTTAAGTGATCTGATTGGTCAATATGTGCAGGATGCCGCTGTGTTGTCGTTGATCGCGATACATTGCCCAAGCGTACCACGGGCTATATCTAGGATAGAGATACCCCTGGTTTAGCGAGGATGCATTACTCACTGCCGCTCTTTAAAAAAACTTTCCTTCTGTTAACTCATCGCCTGAATTTCGCTTTGCGCAAAGGGTACCACAATTATTTCAAACTAGAGGTTCCGCTTTGACCCTTGAGTTGCCGCTCCGGCATGGAACCTATGCTGGTCTCCCCCAACCTCCCACCTTGCCTTGTGTGGGCACATAATTTAAGGGAAAGTGCTATAAAATGAATGTAGCAATAAGTATCCTAAACAAAGCTGCGCATCTAAAAATATTAATTGCAAAAGGCGATTTTCATTGTTGCAGTAACCCAGTGAGGAGTCGGGATTTATATAGCAATGAGTGGATTGCCGACATCCACTGCGTCCAACCAATGTGAAATACATGTAATTGTGAAGCATTAACTATTTCGAAACTGATCACATTATAGGAAAGATGCCAAACATGCAAGAGCCACACCTATAGTATACATGCTGTACCGTATAGAAGTTTCATGCATCTGCCTTCAGTAGTTTCCAAGATATGAGTGAACAAAAATTGGACAGACAGATAAGCACATTTTGCATGGACCCACGCAAGCACTAGCTCACACCATAACCTAATTAGGCCATTCCAATAAAGATTCCATCCAAGTCTGGTGAATTTCACCAGAGGCCATCACGATCAAGTTTCCATCCAAGTTTGGGAAATTCCGTCCAGTAGTTCTCCAGATATCTTACAGACAAGGCCTGTCTATACATGTATAAGTAGATGGACAGGCAGACAGACAACATACCCAGACGAACGCATGCATGCATACCGAAACTTAATCAGATGAGCCCATTGCAATGAAGCTTCCACCCAAGTTTGGCGAAATTCTGTGGGGTAGTTCTCCAGATATCTTGCAGACAAGGCTTGTATATACATGTACAAGTAGATGGACGGACGGATGGACACGAACGCACACACACCAAAACCTAATCAGACGAGGGGCTATCCCAGTGAAGCTTCCATCCAAGTTTGGTGAAATTCAGTCGAGTAGTTCTCCAGATATCTTGCAGACAAGGTCTGTATATACATGAACAATTAGATGGACGGACGGACACCGAACATGGACGAATGCACACACAAACCAAAACCTAATCAGATGAGAGGGCTATCCCAATAAAGCTTCCATCCAGGTTTGGTGAACTTCCGTCAAGTAGTTCTCCAGATATCTTGCAGACAAGGCCTGTATATACATGTACAAGTAGATGAACGGACGGACGGACACCGGACACGGATGAATGCATGCACACATCACCAAAACCTGATCAAATGTGGGGGCTATCCCAATGAAGCTTCCATTCAAGTTTGGTGAAATTCCATCTAGCAGTTATCAAGATATCTTGCAGACAAGGCCTGTATATACATGTACAAGTAGATGGACGGACGGACGGACACCGCACACGGGTTAACGTATGCACACACACCAAAACCTAATCAAATGAGGGGGCTATCCCAATGAAGCTTCCATCCAAGTTTGGTGAAATTCCGTCCAGTAGTTCTCAAGATATCTTGCAGACAAGGCCTGTATATACATGTACAAGTAGATGGACGGACGGATGGACACCGGACACGGATGAATGCACGCACACACACCAAAACCTAATCAAATGAGGGGGCTATCCCACTGAAGCTTCCATCCAAGTTTGGTGAAATTCCGTCCAGTAGTTCTCAAGATATCTTGCAGACAAGGCCTGTATATACATGTACAAGTACATGGACGGACGGACGGACACCGGATACGGATGAATGCACGCACACACACCAAAACCCAATCAGATGAGAGGGCTATCCCAATAAAGCTTCCATCCAAGTTTGGTGAACTTCCGTCAAGTAGTTCTCCAGATATCTTACAGACAAGGCCTGTATATACATGTACAAGTAGATGAACGGACGGACGGACACCGGATACGGATGAATACATGCACACATACACCAAAACCTAATCAAATGAGGGGGCTATCCCAATGAAGCTTCCATCCAAGTTTGGTGAAATTCCATCCAGTAGTTCTCAAGATATCTTGCAGACAAGGCCTGTATATACATGTACAAGTAGATGGACGGACGGACGGACACCGGACACGGATGAACGCATGCACACACACCAAAACCTAATAAAATGAGGGGGCTATCCCAATGAAGCTTCCATTCAAGTTTGGTGAAATTCCGTCCAGTAGTTCTCAAGATATCTTGCAGACAAGGCCTGTATATACATGTGTAAGTAGATGGACGGACGGATGGACACGAACTAACGCTCGCACACACACACCAAAACCTAATCAGACTAGGGGCTATCCCAATGAAGCTTCCATCCAAGTTTGGTGAAATTCCGTCGAGTAGTTCTCCAGATATCTCGCAGACAAGGTCTGTATATACATATACATGTACAAGTACATGGACAGACGGACGGACACCGAACATGGACGAACGCACACACAAACCAAAACCTAATCAGATGAGAGGGCTATCCCAATACAGCTTCCATCCAAGTTTGGTGAACTTCCGTCAAGTAGTTCTCCAAATATCTTGCAGACAAGGCCTGTATATAGATGTACAAGTAGATGAACGGACGGACGGACACCGGACACGGATGAACGCATGCACACACACCAAAACCTAATCAAATGAGGGGGCTATCCCACTGAAGCTTCCATCCAAGTTTGGTGAAATTCCGTCCAGTAGTTCTCAAGATATCTTGCAGACAAGGCCTGTATATACATGTACAAGTAGATGGACGGACGGACGGACACCGGACACGGATGAACGCATGCACACACACCAAAACCTAATAAAATGAGGGGGCTATCCCAATGAAGCTTCCATTCAAGTTTGGTGAAATTCCGCCCAGTAGTTCTCAAGATATCTTGCAGACAAGGCCTGTATATACATGTACAAGTAGATGGACGGACGAACACCGGACAAGGATGAATGCACGCACACACACCAAAACCTAACCAAAAGAGGGGGCTATCCCACTGAAGCTTCCATCCAAGTTTGGTGAAATTCCGTCCAGTAGTTCTCAAGATATCGTGCAGACAAGGCCTGTATATACATGTACAAGTAGATTTTCCGAATCAGGCTATACCGCTACGTAGGCACTGGAAACTCCTGAGATTTTGTGTGCATTTAGGCTGCAGGTCTGGCAATCTTTGATTTGGGAGGGGGCAGCATGACTGGAGGTCTGTGATATATCTGCAGCATTTTGACGCGTATGAAAGGCGTTTTGTGATCTTAATAATTCGCAATGATTTCAAACCGCCTCCAAAGCAAGTGTAATATCGGGCCTTCTCTCGCAGGGTGGGGAACTCACTGATACTTACTCTTGAGCTTTCGCTGGCGCTACGTCTTGTAACTTGTATCTAATTGCGCTTAACTCGGGGCTAGGAGCCGTATGAACGCATGTATTTCAAGATCCTAATGATATTTATGTAAAGATACACAGTCAAAGGTTGACTGAGATACATCACACCCTAGACAACGACATTAACGAAAATCATAAGGATTAAGAATACTGCTCTGCGATACGGATTTGATCTTTTTGGATCATAATGTCATGCGGGCATCATCGAAAACCGGTGACCGTATCTCTGTTGCAGGAAACGAGCCTATTTTTATGTATACTATGTTTATTTTTGAATTAGGTGTTAGTACTCTTATGAGAATTAGATCTTTGGATTAAGGACGCGAAAATTCTTTAATGGACGACGGCTGAATATTGAATGACGGACTAGATGCTTGTATATTGTGGTAGGACAAGACGATATTTTTACTTTTGACCTTTAACATCATGCATGAGATCACATGCCATGTAAAGTCAAGTAAGACTTGTGAGAACCCTCCAATGTTATGCACTATATTTTATGTCGACTGGGAACTACATTATGGTTATGTAATTCGGCTGGATAGCCGGCACTCCTTATGTAATAGTCTGGAGCGAGACACTTCATGGCGGTAAAGATGCTTGTAAACTGGTGATCTTCATGTGTGGAATAAACCCAGATATTCCAGTCTCCTAAGAACCTGCTTTGTCGAGTTATTACATTGGCGCCGCGAGCAGGATAATTGACTGGAAAACAGCAGCGAGGACTTTTCAGGCAAGTGTGTTTACTGATGAAGATTGTGCCGAAGTTCGGAGGAAACTCGCGCCAAAACCTGCATGACCCAGTTTTGTTGCTTCAAGTGAACAAGCTGAAAATCCCTTCTAGGGCCGCCAAGTACTACTGTCTGAAATCGAATAGATAAAACACGGATTCTTCTATGGAACGTGTGAACATTGAATGTCAGGTATCGTACCACATTTTGAATTATTTGTCCACGAGAAACAATGAACAGACATGAATGAAATGTGTGATTTTATCGCTCATTGAAGAAGCATTGAACAGCTGTTCCAGCTGACAGAAGGGGTGTGTTTGTCATGTGACTGCCATGTGTTCGCCGACTGCTGTTGACGGACGGCACTTCTCAGTTTCGCGAAAGAACAATGCTTAATAAAATGGATATTTGATCGTTCTAAATTTAATTCCAATCAACTGATTATCCAGAATTAACTGTACTGTCACTACAACGTCGAAGAGAAACTAGCTATTGCAGTCATAATTAGCTGTGACGTTTAAATTGTGTTCTAGAAAATGACGGAAGTGTGTTGATTGACAATTGTACAGGTACCGGTACGTTGCATTCCTGAATTGTAAAACTGTCTGCACATGCAGATGAATTAACTGTGCCAGATTTTCTGTTCGTGTTGCTGTTGATTCGAAGCTTTCCCTTCATTTCGCGACTCGCCTCATCTCTCCAGCTTACTCTTTGATGGATGAACACTTTAGGATGGATGAACTAAATTCTGAATAATTCCACAAGTTATCAGGAAGATTCTTCGAATATTATTCTTAATTCATACAAGGGAGAGAATAAAGTGTGAAGTAGAAGATACACTGATCAACATCTGAGAGAGTTTATTCGTATTCCGAAGGAACATTGTTACGGTGGAAACGACCGGAATTTAGAATACAACAAACATCCATAACTCAGGAAAATCAAAAGAAGAAAAAAAAACCAGAAAAAAAGAAAGAAAAAGAAACTGACTACTATGAACCCATAGTAACTGTTACTATCTCACAAGTAAGGGTGCAGTTGATGTTGATTAGAGGCCTGCTATAGATTAGTCTGCTGCACTGATTGCATTGATTATTTTGTGTCACTTCATTATTGCATTGATTAGTGCGAGGCCACTTGCTCATTGTCATTTTTGAATGTATTGTTGTCCATTCAATTCCAGCTAAGCCCATTTAATTTTCAAAACATTGCCAGGAGTGATATATGAATTAATGCATACACCATATTTGATATTATTTTCATTAATTATTAATTAATTCCATTTGTGCTCATCAAATTAAGATTTCACTGTGCATTGATTCACACACTACATATTGCATTACACTGACTGACTGATCTAATTGATTGAAACAGATATAATTTGTGCATCCATTTTAACTGTTGATAGATTTCCAGTTGATGCTTCATTAATTGATTTAATTTGATAGTTCCAGAAATTTGGACGTGATTTGAATGAACTGTACCAGAATTAAAGAGTGTTATTGACTAGATCATTTGGCTGTTTGAACTTGAATTAACTGTTAGTCAACATGGCCAGCTAAGAAGAGGTAGAAGAGGTAGAGAAATTCCAAAAGTTAGTTAAAAAGGTGGAAGATGACAAGAAAGCCGCCATATCTGCTGCTGTAGCTGAAGCTAAAACCGAGTTTGACCGTGAATACACAGAACTGAGAAACCAAATAAGGGACATTACTCACAGGCAGCAGCCAGCAGATGGTTCCAGAATTAATGCTGAACAACCACAGCATAACCAGCGTATTCAAAATGACCACATGTACGTGCACAGCAAGGTCAAAGATTTTACTGGAACTTTTAAGGGAGAAAACTCTGATGATGAAACTGTCAAATTATTTTTAGAGAAGGTTGAGAGGGCCTTAGATAATCCGCTATATGAAAACTGCAAGGGGAAGGTGTTGTCACTACTGTTAGATGGTTATGCCAGACTTAAGTGGCAAACCCTTAGTGAAACAGAGAAAACAGATTATTCCAGTATTGTAAACATGTTAAAAACCAGTTTTGGGGGGCCTCTTCAAAAGCACTCTAGCTCCATTTTGTTTAATGAAGCTACTAAGAGGGCAGAGGAAAGCTTTGTTGCATATGCGGCGCGCTTGCGCATTTTGGTTTCTGAGCACTACAGCACCATGTCACAGGAACAATTAGAGTTAGTGGTGAAAGACAAGTTTTTGAACACACTGGGGCTGGTAGTCCGGCAATATATCTACCAGCAGCTTCACATCCAACACTTAGATCAACAAACTGTATCGCTGGACACCTTAGTAGACATGGCACGGACGAGAGAGGCGATTGACAAATTGACAGATGACTCTGCCAAAGACAAGACTGTGTCCATCATCAGAGACCAGTCTGACCCTCCTACAGATAAACGTGACAAATATCATGAATATAGAGACTTCAAGCCACAGGATAGAGACTATAGACATAATCAGCGCGGAACTTCCCCTGGACCCACTGACAGATATGCGGACTTCTCTGATGATCGAAGTGCACATGATTTCAGGAGTCGCTCAGACGATCAGCATCTCCCAGATGGAGGGATACAAGGGTTCCAGAAATGTATGGAAGACCAGATTCCCCATATCGAAGACGTGAATCTGGTAATCGTGAACCACTCAGCCGATCTTATCAGAGTTTCCCAGAGAGCTATCGGTATTCCAGAAATGAATATTCCCGCATGGACTTCCCGAAATACAGAGATTCTGATAGACGATATCGTTCGCCATTTCCATATTATAGGCGTGAATATCCATTCCGTAGAGAATGTGAGTATGGACAGCAACGCCAGAGTCCGTCTAATTATATGTACGACAAAGAATACCGATATGACAATAAATTTCAACAAGGTGGACAGAGTCCTCATCGTGACGATAGAGACCACAGACGGAGATACGCAGAGAGCTCGACATATAGCCCCCATCGGAGACAGAGTCTGAGGAATCCTCACTCTCCTGAAGACCGGAAATCTGTCCGATTTGGAGGATGTTATATATGTCACCAATTGGATCACTACGCCAGGAGCTGCCCCGATAAAAGGAGGGCCTATACGGTGAAACAGTGGCCAGTTGAGAAGGAAGAGCAGTTTAACACCATTTATAAAAGACCAGGAAAACCCATCTTGGTACCATCCACCATTGCTGGGCAACGAGTAAACTGCCTGCTGGATGGTGGGGACGACATCTCTCTTCGTGATGAGGCCTTTTACAAGATGCTCCCTTCTTCTCGTAAATGGAAGCTGAAGCCAGTTGAAGTATCCTTCATTGCTGCAAATAACACAAAATTCTCTGCCGTGGATGCTACTCTGATCGAGTTTTCACTCGGTCTGGCTTCTGGTATGCATCCAGTGTATGTGGTGAAGAATTTATCTGGTAAATGTATTCTGGGGGCATTCAACATCAGAGTCGACTATGGACAACGTACAGTAGAGGTTTTACAAGACAGCACCTCTACTATCATTCCTATCATTTCCGATGCACGCGCCCCTTCAGTTTGTCGTGTCTCGTTACGTCATGACATTCACATCGGGCCAGGTGAGCAAGTCGTTACACCTGTTTCGGTGGATAATTCGGCGAGGAAGCTTTGCTATGATGCTATGTTGGAACCCCACTGTGGTGTCTCGGAGAGACATGATGTTCTGATCGGACACACATTCACGAGAGTTCGCGGAGGTACAGCTATGGCTATGCTCTTGAATGTTGGAGAGGCACCGGTTACTTTGGATAAAGGTATCCAAGTGGCTTGGGCCGAGAAGGTCTTGCACATGCAACCTTGGATGACCTGTGACCTACCTCCATCAGACGCCCCTACGATATCTTCGGACCATGTCATGAGTGTTGGGAGAGAAACCTCTGATGCAACACATCCTGTCCAGCGTCGAGATTTGTCCTCTTCTGATTTGACTATGGACCAAAAACGGCGTTTACAAGATCTGCTTGACAGCTTTCCGGATATTTTCGCAACTACCAACAACTCGCTTGGTTGCACGAACCTGATCCACCACACCATTGATACTGGAAGTGCTTTGCCCATAAAGGAGCCTATACGTAGGTTTCCTCATGCTATGCTGGATGAAGTCCGACAGCAAATTGATGAAATGTGTGAAAAAGGTGTCATTGAACCCAGTACCAGTTCTTGGAGATTCCCCATCGTTCTTGTCCGGAAGCAAGATGGACAAATGAGATTCTGTATTGATTTTCGCAAATTAAATGCCGTAACACGTCGGGACAGTTATCCGCTTCCACGCATTGATCAAACTCTAGACTCCCTATCTGGTGCCAAATTCTTTTCCACCCTGGACTTGGCCAGTGGGTACTGGCAAATTGAGCTACACCCGATATCTAAGGTTAAAACTGCCTTTGCTGCACCTGATGGTGGCCTCTATCACTTCAGCAAAATGCCATTCGGGCTCACAAATGCGCCCGCAAGCTTCATGCGGCTGATGGAGCTAGTACTTTCTGGTCTGCAGTGGCAGATTTGTCTTCTCTATTTAGACGATATTATCGTCTATGCTCGCACCTTTGAAGAACACCTGGATCGCCTAGAAAAGGTTTTCAAACACCTTCGACAGGCAAATCTCAAACTGAAACCGTGCAAATGTCATTTTGCACAGAAACAGGTGGTTTATCTGGGGCATGTCATTTCCAGGCAAGGCATCTCCCCTGATCCACTGAAAACGAAGGCAGTTCGTGATTACCCAACCCCTCGCAACGTCCAGCATCTCCGGAGCTTCTTAGGGCTAGCCGGATACTACAGACGTTTTATTCGGGATTTCGCAAAGATTTGCAAACCCTTGACTAAACTCACTGAGAAGAATGCTTCATACATCTGGACATGTGATTGAGAGGCAGCCTTCCTTCAACTGAAGACTGCGCTTACGTCCGAACCAATTCTTGCATTCCCGGACTTTTCTGAACAATTCCAGCTTCACACTGATGCCAGTTTGGAAGCTGTTGGTTCCGTATTAACACAGATCCAAGGAGGCACAGAGAGAGTGATTGCGTATGCATCGAGAGCCCTCAATTCGGCAGAACGAAATTATCCCACAATTCAGCGAGAATGTTTGGCTATTGTGTGGGCTTGCAAAGTGTTCCGACCATACTTGTATGGTACATCATTCCTGTTGCTCACGGACCACAAACCCTTGGTGTACTTGCGTAAACAGAAAAACCTTACATCGAGGCTTACACGTTGGAGTCTTGAGATGGAAGAGTTCACATACGAAGTGCGGTACCGGAAAGGAAAATCCAACGGGAATGCAGATGGTTTATCCCGTATCCATAGTGGCCAAGAGGGCCCTTGCCGTGTAGCATCTGTTGGTAACTATGCTCAAACCAGTCCATTCTCTGATGAGTCTGTGTCAGATCGTTCGGCTGATTTTGCGGAGTACGTGGTGTGTCCAGTAGCAGCACCTGCAAGTCCTACCGTTATCGAAATCGCTCAGCAAGAGGATGATGTAACCCAAACAGTCATTTTATGGGTATTGACAGGTCGTAGACCTCCTGAACATTCACTTCCATCCTCTCGTCCTGACCTTAAGCATTACTGGAAGTGTGTCCACACCCTTCGAGTTCAGGACGGAATCTTGTACAAGAAGGACACCGACTTTTCTTTTTCTGATAAACCCTGGCTGTTGACAGTTCCAAGTGGTTTGGCAAGTGAGATATTACGTTTGGCCCACAACAACCCCACCTCTGGACATTTGGGAGAAGACAAGACACTGGCAAGTGTCCGACACCGATTCTGTTGGCCAGGCTGGCGAAAGTCAGTGAAGCAATACTGCAAAAGTTGCCAGCCATGTGCACTTAGGAAGTCACCAACTCCCAAAATGAAGGCGCCATTGAATCCCATTCTGGCAGACCGCCCATTCCAATTCATATCGATGGATTTTCAGGGACCGCTGCCCAAATCGTACCGCAACAAACTGTACATCCTCGTGATACAGTGTAAATTTACCAAATATGTAGAAGCCTTTGCTCTTCCGAACATGGAAGCTACAGGTGTGGCCGATGTGCTTGTTGAGCGTTACATACCACACTTCGGTGTGCCAGAAGTGATCCATACTGACAAGGGTGCAAACTTCACTTCTCGGCTCATTAGTTCGCTTTGTGTTCTTTTGAAAGTGAAGAAGACCCAAACAGCACCCTACACACCAAGTTGCAATGGTCAAGTCGAGCGGGAGAACCAGGTGCTTGCAGAGTCGCTCTGTATTGTCACTAAGGAGTGTGCAAAAAGGATGCATTAGAGAATGGGATCGATACTTGCCCATGGTTTGTATGACTCTCAACACCGCCCAGCATGCTGCAACGAAATATGCCCCAGCATTCCTCGTCTTCGGACGGCTGCCACGGAAACCAATTGATATGGTTTTTCCTCGTTCAGCATCCACTCAAACGTTGGACGAGTATGCCCGCCAGTTGAATGACCGATTGACTGCCGCATTCGAACAGACTCGTTTGCATCTGAGCAAAGCAGCCGAGAAGATGAAACATTACCATGACCAGAAGGCACGCGGACAACCTTATCACTGCGGTGACAAAGTTTACCTGAAACGACACGTATTCAACACAGGGGAGAGCAAAAAGTTTGCCGACCGATGGCATGGGCCATATGAAGTTATCAAGACATTGGGCCCATGCACTTATCAGATCACGTTTCCATCCACAGGACACACTACGACGGCTAACTTCCAGAATCTCAAACGTGCTTATGACTACATACAGAGTCAATCAGATAAATGTCCTCTGACGGATAATTCGTGCCCGAGCTCCACTCAGTTGTTGGATGACTCACACATGGAGACCTCTTACTCGGGTGATCACGAAGCGGACAGTTTCCATTTCCATCCAACACAGCTAACGAACGACTGACAACCCCAACTGATCTTAGTGTCATACCACGTCATCCCCCACAATCTGATCTGCATGACAGGCAAACAGCTCCTATACCATTTCCCCAAGGCTCAGCCCCTCCACGACGTTCCGGTCGAACGCCGAAACCTGTTGTTAGATTTGATCCGTCTGATTGCCACTAGTGTGATTTATACGGTCTTGCACTGCTGATGTCTTGGTTGATACGGTGCTGACAAAATTTTGTTGGGCGTTGCGATGTATATGCCACATGCCTTCCTGTCATTAAAGGGGGGAGGGATTCTGAGTTAATTAAATTTTATCTTGGTATGTTAGTGTTCATGTTCTCTTAAAAAAAAAAGAATAAAAAAAAAAGAAGATATTAATGTCAAATGTCAGGAGACATTTACTTAAAGGGGGAGGAATGTGAGAACCCTCCAATGTTATGCACTATATCTTATGTCGACTGGGAACTACATTATGGTTATGTAATTCGGCTGGATAGCCGGCACTACTTATGTAATAGTCTGGAGCGAGACACTTCATGGCGGTAAAGATGCTTGTAAACTGGTGATCTTCATGTGTGGAATAAACCCATATATTCCAGTCTCCTAAGAACCTGCTTTGTCGAGTTATTACAAGACTAATTCACTTATTCACAGTTTTTGACGTAATTGCAAGTGAGAAAAAAATCAGCAACATTTGCAGCAACATCACCTCGGAGACCTCTAGGGTGGCATAGCATCACTTCAGTCATTAGCACTCCATTTAGGGCAGAATATATTGTTCCTGTTTAGCATTTCAAATAAAGTAATCATTAAGAATTTAAGAAACAGACACGAAAGTAGGATATGCATTGTTGTCAATATTTTTATATAATGGGGGTATATATACAGCCACCTTTATTTAGTTTACCTCTGAACGTCGTGATGTGACTGAAACAGATGCTATACCTTCAGCATGCGCCTCTTAATATGCGGCTATGAAGCAGCCGCCTCTGTATGTTGCGCCTAGCTCTGTATTGGAAACATCCGGGAGTTTGAACATAACATGGCTTCGCTTGATAGAGTACTACAAAACGTGTCCCGCGTTCATCCTTGCCATCCGGCACTATAATTACTTGACAATTCCACACCACATAATAATTATATTTGAGAAACTTTGTTCGGAATAGTTGGCAGACGACACAGATTTGTCATGATGGCGGGTCATTGCGTCTGTGCTTAGACTGGTGTAGTCATGTGTATGGACGGACTCTGAACAGATATCTCCTAGGAAATCCATGAATGCATAACATAATTTAACCATGATTGGACGATGGATCAACTAGTTTGAATGCACCAAATGTTCTAAGATTTTGCTTGATCTTGGTTGTGAAAATAAACAGGGTTTTGGTCGTAACTGACACTGGATCGAAACTGGCGACGTAACTGTATATGGGTAGCTGATTATTTGCCGGTGAGAGTATCACAAAAGTATTTTTGTTCTCCCCTTTGTATAACAAATGAACAACTTGTCTAAATACTGTACGGGAAGTATGTTTACTTAATATACGGTGCTCTAATTCGTCACAAAAGAATACCGGAAATTCTTCAAAACTGTTTTGCGATACAGCAAAATATAAAAGAACCCGTCTTCACGTTGGGCTTGCATGGAGCTAACACGCTACAGCGCGGTTTGTTAAGGTCATTGATGATTCTGCTATATTTATCAGATGCGAGAGAAGCTCCAATGACTATGGGATTAAATGGTTATTACATTATCAATGTATCCATAATGCTAGCATTATCATAGCAACAAATTTGAAAATAATCAACAAGTTTGTGTTTCGTCCAATGTCAAACAAGTTGCTAATTTAAATATGACTCTAGTCAAAATTTACTGTTTTTTATAATTATTTCATTAAGCATGTAGGCAATTAAATAATAATTTTCAGCTTATATGTAATCGCCATAAAAACAGATCAAGATGGATCAAGCCCATAGCTGTATCATTGTTGCTATGGAACTGGCATTAATATATCATGTTAAACTACTGTAATTATGTAGAAACCGCAAACC
>JAVTVY010056371.1:0-29433 GCA_036873755.1 Hanleya hanleyi | reverse complement strand
CTCATTTTTCAAAATTTTATAAACTATTTATAGAGACAAAAATTATATTAGAACAAAATTATGGCCAGGAAAAACGGCCCTACAAACAAAAGACGGAATTTTCGTCAACCTCCGTCCCAACGTTCGACCCCAAAAAACGCTTCCAACCAGACTTTTTCGGCTTTCTCTGGTCTGGTTAAAGCGCTGTATCAGGTACTTCAGTGCCTGCATCATATTGGCATCATAGAGGAGCATTTGACAAACGACTCTCTTCCAAATTCCTTGATAGGTAGGGTTGAGGATATGAACAATTTCTTTAAACCAGCTCAACGAACTCCTGACTTTGATTTTAGCATAGGACTGATCAATCAAAATTGGGCAAAGAAAAGTCTTATGGAGCTGGTTGGACATTACAAAAATTGCTTAACAAAATTGAAGTCACAGGTTATTTCGGCCAAATCTTCAAAAACCCTGGACTTCGACCGTGCATTTTCTAATGCCTTAAAATGGGGAAACGAAAACTACAAATCCAAATTGACAGACAGCACAATTTCGTCCTTTCGGAAATTTGTTTTGAATCTGAATCCCCCTATGGTATCGGAGAATCGTTCGGGTAGTAACCAGCCTACTACCACTCTTCCGATATCTCGGCAAAATACTCGAGCACGGTCACAATCTCCTCTGTCCTCTACTTCGCGTGGAAATTTGGAAACACCAGCCCCCCGGCCCAGGGAGGCTGGTACTTCCAATACCCATGCTACCAACCCTCCTGTTCGCCGACCCCCACCTAACCATTCTTCATCTACTGTATCTTCTCGACCTACTCTTCTATCCCCACGTACCACTCCTAGACCTACCAACCCTGCTCCTTCTACTTCCACTAATACATATGCTGACGCTGCAACGTCTCCTCCATCAAACGATATGCGCTCATCATATCGTCAAAATTCGAACCCGAAATTCTGGCAATTTAGGCACGAAACTCAAAACAAATGGGAATGGCGCCTCCCGGCAGTCACCAAAAAGGTTCTGCTTTTCGGCTCATCAAATCTTTCACGTATTAATTCGGACCCCCATCCTGATGTGCAAGTAGAGTGCTATCCTGGCGCTAAGTTTCAACATTTTACAAAGATTTTGGACCGCTACAATGGGCCTTCCCAACCCGACAAAATTCTCTTGAATATTGGTGTAAATAACAAAGCAGAAGATCCTTCAAAAGCCAGAAGTAATATGAGCAATATGTTGAGCTGTTTGAGACGTAAATTTCCCAAGTCAAAATTGTATTTTATACAGCTCCAAGTTTCGGACACACTTCCAGCCAGTGAATGCTTTTGCATAAATCAGATAAATGAATTTGCCTCTTCGAAAAGACAACTCAAAATTATCCATAGAATCGATCCTGGCAAATTCAAGGTTGGTAGGGACAACATTCACTGGACTGAAGACACGGCGAATTGCCTGTATTCACACTGGCTCAATACTATAGGTTTAAACTAAATTTGGGACAGGGCATGTGCCACCCTACTCTTGGTCTAGGTGCTAGTATAGTAAATCTGACTGGTGACCTTGAACTAACACAATCTGACATCTCTCTTCTCAGTCGGGGCCTTTCCTTTGTCCCGACACCGAGATCAAAACCTGCACCTGAAGACCGCATAGATCAACATATAGAGAAGATGATGGAAACATCTAAGATCACTAATGAATTCGATCGTCGGGTGAGTCTAGCAGACCGCTTCAGATTTTCAGCTGGAGAAAGACCACCCTTCACAGAGAAATCTGGGTATGTACCACCAAACGTTGACCAAGAAATTCCAAAAGCTGTTAAGGCCCTTTCAGAACGAATTAATTAACTGATTTCATCTGGGCGATTCGGAAACATTCCAAACTTATCCTTCAATGAACGCCAATCTTTAACAAAACTACGCAAAAACCACAAAACCGTGTTAAAACCTGCAGATAAGGGCTCAGCTACAGTTATAATGTCAAGGGAAAACTATGTCAAAGAAGCCCAAAGGTTACTTGGCAACCCTAAACATTACAAAAAACTGGATGGAGAAATATGGCCCCAAGATCATCCAAGGCTGCTCAATATTGTGGCAGATCTAAATAGGAGGCAAATCATTTCGAACAAACAGTGTGAATACTTAGCACTCAAAAGAGATGCAAGATCGAGACAGTTCTATATCTTACCAAAAATTCATAAACCTATGGACAAGTGGATAGATAACCTTACACCCCCTGGGCGCCCTATTGTTTCAGACTGTGGGTCAAATTCTTACCACATTTCGGAATACATTGACTACTTGAAGCCTATCGCTAACCGATATAGTAGTTATTTGAAAAACACTGAAGATTTCCTGTCAAAACTTTCCAGCATACAAGCTCCTCCCAACACTTTACTTGTCACTATGGATATTGAATCCATGTACACTAATATTGACATTGATAAAGGTATTCAAGCTGTTAAAGATGCTTTTCAAAGATTTCCCGACCCCAATCGCCCAGACAAAGAACTTTTGGAATTATTAGAAATTAGTCTAAAAGGTAATGACTTCGAATTCAATGGAGAGTTCTATCAACAAATTAGTGGTTGTGCAATGGGTAAAAAGTTCAGTCCAAATTTTGCCACTATCTATGTAGCTCATTGGGAAGAGCAGGCTTTAAGAAAATTAGATAAACAGCCTCTCTTATACCTCAGATATTTAGATGACATTTTTGTACTTTATAACCATTCCAAGGAAGATTTCGGAGTATTTTTCGAAACTCTAAATAACCATGACCCAAATATCAAACTCGAAGTAATTATGCATGACTCTTCTGTGGATTTTTTGGACCTAACAGTTTTTAAGGGACCTGGGTTTCAGAACACTGGATATTTAGATTACAAGGTCTTTTTTAAACCAACTGATACCCACGAACTCCTACATGCCAAATCTTTTCACCCGACCCATATATTTAGGGGCATAGTCAAATCTCAAATCATTCGATTCCATAGAAATTCGAGCGATATACAGTATTTTCACCACTCATGTGCAATCCTGTTTCGGGCATTGAAACCTAGAGGCTATTCCGCCCGGTTTTTACGGCATCTTAAATCAGAAACACTTCGCCAAATCACAAACTGCCAAATAAATGACGTTCGTGAGTCAGAACCTGTAAGGATAAAACATAAACGCCCTAATCATGATAATGGTAAGACCTCCAAATGTCTAAAACCTCAGTGTAAACTGGACGAAGTAATTGCTACACAATCAACTTTCAAAAGCGAACAGACCAAAAATGAATACAAACTTAAGGATCAACTAAACTGTGACACGGAGAATGTAATTTATTTAATTACGTGCCGAAAATGCCTGAAACAGTATGTGGGCGAAACTAAGAATAAACTTCGATATCGTGCCAACAGACATAAATCAGACATCAGTCTAGACAATGATGGCCCGGTCAATGAGCATTTTAATCTACCGGAACATTCATTTCAGCACCATTTTCAAATTATGCCAATAGAAAGAATTCCTACATTTCCAACACAGGAAGAAACTGACAATCACCGCGCACTTCGTGAATCCTTTTGGATCAAAACACTTCAAACACGGCAACCCTTTGGTATGAACATAGACCCAGGTAAAGTTGCTAACAAAGAGTTTATTCCCTTCGTTCTCCAATATAGCCGTAGGAATGTTGAAGCGGCCCGTATACTGAAGGAGGAATACGAAACACTCCAAACAAAACTCCGCTTACCATTTAATCTGAGACCTATCATAGCGTACTCAAAAAATCGGAGCTTACGCGATTTATTGGTAAGGAGTAAACTTCATCCCATATCGTGATCATTATCACGTGGAATCCTACATGGCAAAAGCTAATATATAGCGGCCATATTTGAACTCTATACGAAACTTGTCTCTAGGAACATTTTTAAGATAAGAGATTTATAAATCCCTGTGCCCGTGCCTTCCACTTTTGAAAAATGTATATACAGGCCTTGTCTGCAAGATATCTTGAGAACTACTGAACGGAATTTCACCACACTTGGATGGAAGCTTCAGTGGGATAGCCCCCCTCATTTGATTATGTTTTGGTGTGTGCGTGCATTCATCCATGTCTGGTGTCCGTCCGTCCGTCCATCTAATGTACATGTATATACAGGGCTTGTCTGCAAGATATCTGGAGAACTACTGGACAGAATTTCACCAAACTTGGATGGAAGCTTCATTGGGATAGCCCCCTCATTTGACTAGGTTTTGGTGTGTGTCCATGCGTTCGTCCGGTGTCCGTCCATCCGTACATCTGCTTGTACATGTATATACAGGCCTTGTCTGCAAGATATCTTGAGAACTATTGGATGGAATTTCACCAAACTTGGATGGAAGCTTCATTGGGATAGCCCCCATCCCATTTGATCAGGTTTTGGTGTATGTGTGCATGCATTCATCCGTGTCCGGTGTCCGTCCATCCGTTCATCTACTTATACATGTATGTACAATGAAAATCGCTTCTTTGTAATTAATATTTTTAGATACGCAGCTTTGTTTAAGATACTTATTGCTACATTAATTTTACAGCACTTTCCCTTAAATTATGTGCCCATTCAAGGCAAGGTGGGAGGTTGGGGGAGACGTATGTTTTTGCTCAAAAAAACAACCAGCATAGGCTTCATGCCGGAGCGGCAACTCAAGGGTCAAAGCGGAACCTCTAGTTTCATTTTGATACCTGAACTGAACATGAACATGATAGCTACGAAACATACCTAACCTTAAGTCCTATCCTGATTCTTCCCTAACACTGCTTTGACACTCAACTTCACGTACATTCCTCCCTAACAGCGCTTTGACAGTTGACTTCATGTGCATTTCTCCCTAACTCCGCTTTGACACTCGAATTATTTCATCTTGATAGCTGAAATGAACCTTAATATGATAGTTACGAAACAAACCTAACCCTAAGTCCTATTCTGATTCCTCCCTAACACCGCTTCGATAGTCTACCTCACATACATTCCTCCCTAACACCGCTTTGACTGTCGGGTTCACGTACTCCCTAACACTGCTTTGACACTCGACTGCAAGTACATTCCTCCATAACACCGCTTTGACAGTGGACTTCACGTACATTCCTCCCTAACTCCTCATTGACTCTCGATTTCAGGTACAGTCCTCCCTAACACCGCTTTGACGCTCGACTTATTTCATTTGATAGCTTAAATGAACCTGAACATGATAGTTACGAAACATGCCCAACCCAAGTCCTATTCTGATTCCTCCCTAACACCGCTGTGATAGTCTACCTCACACACATTCCTCCCTAACACCGCTTTGACAGCTGACTTCACGTACATTCCTACCTAACACTGTTTTGACACTCGACTGCACAAACATTCCTCCCTAACACCTCTTTGACAGTGCACTTCACGCTCATTCCTCCGTAAGTCCGCTTTGAGTCTCGATTTCAGGTACATTCCTCCCTAACAGCGCTTTGACACTCGACTTATTTCGTCCTGATAGTTTAAATGAACCTCAACATGATAGTTATGAAACATGCCTAACCCTAAGTCCTATCCTGATTCCTCCCTAGCACCGCTTTCACACTCTGCGTCACGTACATTCCTCCCTAACACCGCTTTGACTTTCGGCTTCACATACCTCCCTCCCTAACACCGCTTTGCACTTTGACACTTGACATTGACTGCTCCCTTACACCGCTTTGACTCGACTTCACGAATATTCCTCCCTAACACCGCTTTGACGTACCTTTCTCCCTAACACCGCTTTGACACTTGACATTGACTGCTCCCTAACCCTGCTTTGACTCTCAACTTCGCGATTATTCCTCCCTCATTCCGCTTTGACACTCGACTTATTTCATTTTGATACCTGAAATGAACCTGAACATGATAGTTACGAAGCAAACCTAACACTAAGTCCTACTCTGATTCCTCTCTAACACCGCTTTGATAGTCTACCTCACATACATTCCTCCCTAACACCGCTTTGTCTGTCGGGTTCACGTATCTTCCTCCCTAACACAGCTTTGAAACTTGACTGCTCCCTAACACCGCTTTGACTCTCGACTTTGTGAACATTCCTCCCTAACACCGCTTTGACAGTTGAGTTCACGTACATTCCTCCCCAACACTGCTTTGACACTCCAATTCACATACATTCCTCCCTAACATCGCTTTGACAGTTGACTTCATGTACATTTCTCCCTAACCCATCTTTGACTCTCGATTTCATTTACATTCCTCCCTAATATCGCTTTGACACTCGACTTATTTCTTTTTGATACCTGAAATGAACCTGAACATCATAGTTACGAAACACACCTAACCCTAAGCCCTATCCTGATTCCTGTCCAACACCTTTCTCCCTAACATCGCTTTGACTCTCGCAATTCACGTACATTCCTCCGTAGCTCCGCTTTGAGAGCTGATTTAATGTACATTCCTACCTAACACTGCTTTGACACGCGACTCCACGTACATTCCTCCCTAACACCGCTTCGACAGTTGAGTTCACGTACATTTCTCCCTAACTCCGCTTTTACTTTCGATTTCACGTACATTGCTGCTTAACACCGCTTTGACACTTCACAGACAGACAGACAGATTTTGAATTTGTGGCCTCCCATCCTAAGTTGGATGATGTAGGCCATACCATTGAGGTTGCTTTAAAAAAAAAACAATTAAAACATTACTTGAATATAAAAAATAAATACTTCACGTTTGATTTTAAAAGAAATACTGTGTTTTTAAGATACTCAATGGGACATATAAACATGTAAATTGAGGCTCCAGAGGCGTTATTGTGTAAGAAGGAGGGGTACTACTTTAAACTTTAAAAGATAATATAAAAACAACCAGCATGCATATATTATGAAACAACGACCCTATTTATCATAAATATATAACTGAATTATAAAGGCCCAAACAGCACATGCATATTTTATGTTCAATTAATAATAAATTCATATTATTTTAGGCAAGAGTACTTGTGTGGTTATTAAAAATGACACTTCACATTTCATTTTGATAGCTGAAATGAACCTGAACATGATAGTTAGGAACAAACCTAACCGTAATTCCTATCCTGATTCCTCCATAACACCGCTTTTGACACTCTACCTCACATACAGTCCTCCCCAACACCGCTTTCACTGTCGGCTTCACATACCTTCCTCTCTAACACTGCTTTGACACTCGACTTATTTCATTTTGATAGCTGAAATGAACCTGAACATGATAGTTACGAAACATACCTAATTTATACATTTGTATACAGCATAATTATGCTTTTAAGTATCTTATTATATGAATCTTAAACACTTGTTAAATCAGCATATATATTTTAATACGTTTTTTTTACTAATTGCACTGCGTATATTGTTTTATGGAGCCTATTATTGGACCTCGTGTCTGTTAGTTCTCTATGGAAAAAAATAACCCTAAGTCCTATCCGCATTCCTCCAATACACCGCTTTCACACTCTACGTCACGTACACTATTTCTTGGAACTTGAAAAACAGCAAAAGAATGTTTAGCAAAAGGCAGCTTTACTTTCATTAAGAAACTAAAACTAACTGGTTAGTTGAATTCAATGTCTTTACCGTTACAAATTTGTCTTTTCCGTTATCACCTGAAAATAACATGGGCTATAATGGGGAAAACTTTTCTAGCCATTTTCGGGGGTTAAGTTCAATGACTAGCTTGGCTGATAGGAAAACACTCGTTGTGTACAAGGTCTTGAATAATTCCATTTGGTAGCCAAAATGGTAGCCACCCCCCCCCCCCCCCCACTTATAGCTGGCAACGACTTTCAACAAATCTAGAGCTTTCGTGCATTTGGTTTTTAAGCAATTTATATGTGATTTGAATGTTAGTCGTTGATCAAACAATATGCCTAGAAATTTGACCTCTTTTACTACTTTGATTTCAGTTCCGTCTAATTTTAGTTCTGGATCTTTGTGCTGGAAATATTTTCTGCAAAAGTGTATACAATTTTGTCTTAGCTCTGGAGAATTTGAAGCCATTTTCCAGACACCATTTCTGAATTCTGTATAGACCAAGTTGTAATGTTCTCTCAATATTGTGTATACTTTTCCCACTACACGATATATTGAAATCGTCTACAAAAAGTGAGCCATCAATTGATTTGTTCAGAACTGCTGCCAAGCTGTTGATCTTGATACTAAACAGAGTAGTAGACAAAATACTGCCCTGTGGGACACCCTGGTCTTGATCAAAATGGTCAGACATAGTTGTACCTAAACGAATTTGGAATTGTCTATCATTCAAAAAGTTGGAAATAGAAACGGGTAAACGACCTTTTAATCCCATCTTTTGAAGATCTTTAAGAATCCCGTATTTCCATGTAGTATCGTAGGCTTTTTCTAAATCAAAAAAGATAAAAACCACATGTTCGTTCTTGGCGTAAGCATTCTTAACATACGAATCGAATCTGACTAAATGATCAATGGTGCTTCTATTTTTACGGAAACCAGCTTGAATATCAGTAAGTTTCTTTTCAGTTTCTAGGTACCAAACAAGGCGATCATTTATCATGCGTTCCATTGTTTTGCAAACACAGCTAGTCAATGAAAGCGGACGATAATTACCAGGGTCTGTATGGTCACGAGCAGGTTTTGGTACTGGTATAACTATGGCATTGTGCCATGACGGAGGGAATTCCTCTCTATACCAAAGTCTATTGAATATGCGTAATAGGATTTCTAGAGATGATTCCGGTAGATGTTTCAAAAGCTGATAATGAATATTATCAGGGCCTGCAGCAGAATCATGAGCTTTCGTGAGAGAATTTTCCGTGCTATTGTAAACGAAGCGTTATAGCCTTCATGGTTACCGGAGGTGACTTTAATTTCTTTTTCCTCTTCTCTTTTCTGGAAACTTTGAAATTTAGGTACATAATTTTCTGATGAAGAGTTTTTGGCAATTGTTTCTCCTAATTTATTTGCAATTTCCACTCTGTCAGTAATCACTTGATTTCCATCGTTGAGATGGTGAACGCTGGACTTGGAGCTTTTACCTTTTATTCTTTGGATCATATTCCAAACTTTTGTTATAGGAGTAGGAGTATTTATCTTAGAAACATAATTTCTCCAAGAATCACGTTTATTCTGTTTCATGGTTCTACGAGCTTTAGCTCTTGTAACTCTGAGATCTTTCAAATTTTCAGAATTAGGATGTCGGCGAAAATATCGTTCAGCTTTCTTCCTACATTTTCTTGCTTCTTTACAGTCATCATTAAACCAAGGTTTCTTAATATGTGCAACTCCTGAAGATGTGGGAATGGTTTGGTTGGCAATTTCTATCAACATATCTGAGAATAGCTGTATAGGATCTGAAACATCAGCGAAGGAGACTGATTTCAGTTTTTATGAACAAAGCTTTTCAAACTCGGGCCAGTTTGCTTTCTTGAAATTAAACCTTGTGAAATGAGGGTCATCAGCTGAATGAACAGCTTTTAGGACAGTGGGAAAGTGATCACTTCCACAAAGGTCATCATGAACAGACCAAGAACATTCTTCAAGAATAGGAAGGTCGCAAAGTGAGATATCCAATGCTGAATAGGTTCCATGAACCGAGGACAAATGTGTATAAGAACCATCATTAAAAATACACAACGAATTATTTGATATAAAATTTTCGAGAATTTTACCTTTACAATTGTCTTCGTTATCCCAGAGGATGTTACGACCGTTAAAATCACCCATCAATAAACAAGGTTTCGGGAGCTGATCGTAAAGATCTTGAAGTTCATTTAGCCGGAGACTACCAGAAGAAGGTATGTACACCGTGCATAATGTGAAAACAGAATTCAAGGTAATACGAACTGCTACAGCTTGTAAATCTGTCACTAAATCAACAGGACTGTGTAAAACACCCATTTTAGCCAATATTGAGGAACCACCAGTAGCTTTTCCATTTTCGTCTAAAGCGTAGGAATGATAAGGTGTGTATTGGCGAAATTTAAATTTATCTTTATCTGCTTTCTTCAGAAAGGTCTCGTTGAGACAAAAAGCTGATGGTTCATAATCTTGAGTTCATTCAAATTTGGCCAAACTCCTCTGCAATTCCACTGAACGATAGTTGGTGGCTGAGCCCTCTTTAGTCCGTATATAGGAAGAAAACATAAAGCTGTCCAAGCCAAGATATATAAGGTTAGCTTAGCCATTATGTACGTTTTATTTTGGGTAATTCTTTTTGACCTTTCTTATCTTTTTTCCTTTGTTCTCTCTTGTCTTTTTTATTTTCCTTCCTACAAACTTCTTTCTATCTCTCTTGTCCCAACAAGTCCTTCGACCTTTGGTTCAAGGAAGTCTCGCGCTTTAGCGGACGATCACTACACTCCTGATACTCCTCATCAGAAAGAAGATTGAGTGTATCGCTGGTAGGAGTTGGAGTAGCATCGACCACCTTAGGCCCCCCGCCGGACTCGATATCCATGGAATTCTCTTCATTCTTCTTTTTCTGGTTCGAGGTAGCTTTATTATTACCAGACTGATGACTACTTTCTTTTTCTGCGAACTCCTCCATTACTTCCTCGTTTGGTGTGAAGTTTACATCTACACCGGAGTGAATAGGATTAATGGAGGAATCCACAGACTGTACAGGTGCATTCTGACACGAAACACTATCAGTATCCGAAAAGTTGTTACTCTTCAATTCAACTTCCGGAATTAATACTATGTTATCTTTTTCAGTCTGATCAGAAATCTGATCACCTGACTTCACTTCTACATCATCGCAAATTTCATTCTCACTGACATCTCCATCTTCCGAATTACAACCTTCATCCATCGCGTCATCGAGACACTCGTAGCGGTTTGGAGTTTTCTCATTGCTTCCGGCGGAGTCTATCTTCTGATGACGTTCAGTGGCCTTACTATTACGGCCTACAGTCTTCCATGCATCTTTATAGTCCTGTTGTTTCTGCCGGATAGCCTCGGCGGAAAGTTCTTTTCCTGCAGCCGGAACAAAGCGAGAATCCAACAAATCATCTCTTCTATCATTAGCTGCGTTATCTTCAGGAACCTGTTTGGCCTTTGGACAGGTTTTTTTTAAAGTGTCATTCCTGATGACAAATCAGGCATTTATTTTTCAAAGGACACTTCGAGTTCATGTGATTTTCTGTTCTACAAGTATAACATGTTTTTACTTGACCGTTATACCATACAGGAAGTCTCATACCTTCAATCAAAATAGAAGAAGGAAGATCACGTTTGAATTTCGTCATCCAAATTCTTCGAACTCCCGTTTCAAACTGTCTATCAAACGAATAGAACTCTTTTTGTAAAGAGAGAACATCCCCATAAAACTCAAAAGCACTTTTGATCTCAGAATCTGGGAAATCGCATGGTCCTTTCATTTTTACCAGCAATTTCCCTGGATCTATTTCCTCAAAATAGCCACGTTGATCTCCAACGCGAATACCTTCCAGCACTAGGTGAGCTTTGGTATTCTCACTTGCTACTGTGAGGTTCCACAAGGTATTTGATACCTGTACTAGACTTTTAAGGATTTTCGGTCCTGATCCAACAGTGTCTTTTAATGCGTGATATATATCAGACGGATCTGCTCTCTCTAGACCGTGAAGTTTTAGGCTCAGTGACCTATTAAACTTGCTAAATGCCATAGTGAAAAAATAGTGACACACACAAACCTCAGTAGTGTGCCTCCCCACAGAGTAAACATCGCCTACCCCCCTGAGGGAGCCCCACTCTAAAGGTGAAGGTGAAAACTATACAAGCAATGCAATAATACACTATCTCTGAACCTTGTCTCGGCCAAACAATAGCCCAGTTCTAAACCGGGCCCGTTGCTAGGTGATACCGAGGAACAAAAGATCAGAGAACAAAAGACTCGATCAAACTTGTACTCTGAGGGCTAGCCTTCAGTATACAACTTCAATATGTACATGTATTTAGCCTAGTTGATATACACAGATATGCGTAAATCGACCTAAGCCAAACTGAACGAAAAACGAACCAACAATAAACTTTATCAAGCCAACAAAGATATATATATACAGCAACAAAAATACGAAATATTTACAGACCGCGAACAAACAGAGGAGAGGGAGACACAAAAAAACCCACCGACCCTGTCGGTCACAAAGACCGAGGCCGTAGTAATGGCAGGTCTCTGCCTTCCCAAACCAGGCCAAACTGACTAAGTCAGAAAACCGCCCTGAACAGCAAAAAACTGAGAAATAATCCTAAACTTTCACCACAGGTATTTGTCAAAAGTATTCACAAAATATATTACACAGAAATCAGAGCTAATATCAGCTGAAATAAGCAGAAATAGACAAATTTCTCGGAGCGAAGTGAAAACACGTCCGACTCCCAATCTCTCTACATCCGGGCCCCCCATTCAGAAGGAACTAAAATTGTTCAAAAATAATTTTTATTCACAATGTATAAACTAATTGAGTGTAATTATGTCATATGTTCACATCCCATGATTTTGGAGGACTTAGTTTCAGTGATTCAACCTAACCCAGTCTGCAACTCAACGTCACAATAATGTCCTGCTGTCAACGTCAGCCATTTGGCACGTGAGTGTTATGTAAGGGATTGGCGTATACACGAAGGATACACATGACACGGAAGTGTAGAACAACCGCGGTTTGAAACAAACGAAATTATCCCTGTCGAGTGGTGATGGAATGGGATTAACGCTGATTCTGGTGAACAGCAGCAAGTCAGTCAGTCAGTATGGCTCATACTATTAAGGAATAGGCGAATGATGCTCTTTTGAATACCCCGGCTTGAGGAAATACACAGAATATAATTTACACTACTTGATGTTGTTGTTGTAATTTTTGCCGCGTGAATTTATGTGTAAATGAACCCCAGTAAATCACAATTACATGTATTTTGCGCCATCATCCACCTTTAATTTTAGTTTTAAATTGCAATACCATACGGAGCCTTGATTTCTATTCCTGGCGGAATAAAAGCCTGACTGAGAAAGGGCCCCAGCAAAATTACACCGACCGACAGCGAGTGATTCCGGCATACGTTTAAAATCATACTGCGCATAGTTACCCATTTGTTCGAGAAAAATAGACTCTGCCACACTCACATGTACATCGTGCAGAAGGTTGGCCACCTGCAACCGCACACTTGCCTTCAGCCTTATCGTAATCTTTGATCCCTGAGAAATTAGAAGATATGGTTCATTTTCTATTACCTACAGTAGTTCAGGTAGCATTTGAAGGTTGACTGTGTGGCAGAGACTGCTTGGCAAAAACATTAATGTTAGGGTAAAGTGCAGGGTTATCTCCCCTCCTCTCGGAGAGACATTCGCCGAGCAGACGTTGCAAATCTCGTTGCGCTCTCGCTGGACAGGCTCCGGTTCTGGGTTTATCAAGATCCCAGTCGCGTCCTTTCCCGTGAAGTCGGCGTTCGTTACTATTTTAATGTGTACGCATACTGTATGGAATATATTTTCAGAGGAGAGATGTGTCGAAGCAACATCAATAGCATTTACATTTTTCTCGTATTGTGAACTTGACCGGATCCTGTCCAGTGCAATATATTATGGAGGGCTCATGCTCCCCGAATTGAATTCTAAAACGCCTGAGTACCGTAACGTCGTTCATCTGAAAAGATAGGCCGACAGATAGTCAAACACGCCTGAGTACCGTAACGTCGTTCATCTGAAAAGATAGGCCGACAGATAGTCAAACACCTGCATCGCCGCAAGGCCGCTAGTGTAAAAAAAATACAGAAAATTCAAACGCCGACAACTGCGGTTCTCGGAAAGACTTTGAATTGTCAAGTGCCGCAACACCGTTTATCTGAAAAGATAGACACAGCCAACAAAGTGCAGGGTTATCTCCCCTCCTCTCGGAAAGAAATTGAATTCTCAAACGCCTGAATACCGTAACGCCGTTCATCTGAAAAGATACAGATGGCCAAACACCTGCATCGCCACAAGGCCGCTAGTGTAAAAAAAATACAGAAAATTCAAACGCCGACAACTGCGGTTCTCGGAAAGACTTTAAATTGGCAAAAGCCGCAACGCCGTTTATCTAAAAAGATAGAGACAGCCAATACCAATATAGTACACACTTAGCCCAGAAGGTGTAAATTACACCTCTACGGGGTGTAAATGGCTTGTCCCAGGGCTAACACCCTTTTGGGTGTGAATTAACACCCTCTCCGAAAGGTGTAAATTTACACCTGCGCGAAAAGGTGTTAAGTTACACCTTTTTTGCTCACATTACACCTTCCATGGGTGTTCATTCACACCTTCTGAATAAAATTTGCACCTTCCAGACAAATTTATAAGCATATTTTGGGGGAACCCAGGGGTGTTTATTTACACCTTTTGACCACACTAAACCTTTCAGTGGTGTTAATTTACACCTTTTCAACACAATTACACCTTCTTTGGGTGTTCATTCACACCTTTTAGGCAAATTTGAATCATCTAGGGGTGCTAAAATACACCTTCTGGTGATCATTCCATCTTCCAGGGGTGTTAAATCACACCTTATTATTAAGAACTACACCTTTTGACTGAGATTACACCCTCTTGGGTGTTTATTTACACCTTTTGGCCGCATTTAAACCTTATAGAGGTGTTAAAATACACCTTCTGGAGATGATTCCATCTTCCAGGGGTGTTAAAACACACCCATTTCGTGAGAATTACACCTTCAAAAGGTGTTAATTTGCACCTTTTTAGTGAGAATTAGTGGTGTTCGTACCACCCAGTAATGGCTCTTGTTCGAGGTACACAATAACAACATTAACACAAAATATATGTTTTATTAAGGAAATCACAAAAAGCACATTTACATTGGTCTTTTCATGTTAGCCCTCCCTGATATCATAGTTCACTCTCAATCCCTGAAAGCACAAAGTTCAAACGATTAAAAATACAAGCATCCCAACTCACACTAAATTGAGCACGTTATGCTCATGTCACTTATGCCTCCAACTTTCACCCGCCTACAGTCTGTGACCGAAAATCGTAAACTTTGAGAGTAGGGTATTACAGGTAACAAAAATGGCAATGACACTGGGTGGGGGAGTTGTTTGGGGGGGGGAGGGTGGAGTGAAGTGAGGATAACTGTCATGGAATGCTTTTGTACATAACCTGCTGGGGGGTCCTGGCCTCTGAGACCGAAAATCAAAAACTCTCAGAGAGTAGGGTTTAACAGGTAAAAAAAGGGCAATGGCACTTGATTGGGAGTTGAGGGGGGGGCGAATGTTCATAACGGGTTTTATTAGAAGGCGATAATTTTTGGGACTACTTTCAACAGGGCAGCCACCTACTTTGCTCAGTTGTCTGTATTACTCAATGTTAAATGCCATAAGAATTGCCTGCTACTTTGGCGAATTGCCACCCACTTTAAAAGTTAATGAAACACTTACATAAGTATGATAAAGAGTCATGGTTCAAGAATGTTTTTCTGTAAGTGAGAAGTAGCTCTTACTGCTCCTGTAACTTTGTCACCGTCCTGGTAACGGTAGGTCTTGGCCGTGTATAGTACAACTTCAGAAAAGGCAGTTCGAGTTATGTCAAGGAGTTGTTTATAACTTTCACGTTGTAGCGTATATTAAAAAACCACTATGCGACGAGCAGGCATTTCAATCCCAGCAGGAGATCCGTTGTATCCAAAAGCTTCTGCTTCTCCCCATAGACAGAGATGGTATCCGCGGTCTCCATATTGGAACCCTGGTGGACAATAATTGGTGTCCTGGAGTTACCTGAAAGTAATATAAAAGATATATAAGCATATGGGATTGGTAGTATTGTTCAATCATAATCTTTTACCATCATGACCATTGAGTCTTCTGAATTATACGTTGAATGTCCAAAAACCTTTTATTCTGCCTGCGGATGTAGTAATAAATCATATCGTGTGTACAGGTAGGTGTCAGTTTGTACGCTAGACAGGTTTAAGAAATATCAAACCAGGCCAAATTCCAATTCGAACCAGCATCGCTCATTACTAAGTTATATATATTCATACAAGTAATATAGGAGAAAAGAGAAGAAATGCAGTTTCCGCCTTCAATGCCCTAAAGTTCTTACTTGTATACTCATCGACGTTGTATGTTAGATGTATGTGATTAGCATCAGGAACTATATCGATTACACTCGTGAAGAATTATTCACTTACTTCTTTTTGGATCAGCATGGTTAGGTCTTCCTTGAAATGGCCCACAATGACTGGCACCACGGCAATGGCCAGTTGATCTGTATGAGAAGAAGAATCCATATTAAATTAAATGATGAAAAATACATCTTGACAGTTCCATCCAGCCTCCCCGCCCCCATCATTTCTTTTGCATTCAATGGTTGAAAGAAGGCAGTTTCAGCTAATTATCTTCCTTTGATTTAAATTACAATAAACAACCCATTCAGGGATAAAATGTGTAAGAAAGTGGTATTTTTATTTGGCAAACAATTGTTTGTCCAGTATTCCAAGATTTACGAACTGGTTGGTCGATTCATAATATATATACCTTCCAAATAATTCATGTCAAACTTAATCTGCATTATGTCCTGCCCATCCAAGTGAAAATCATGCCGATCAATAGATTACTGCATTTTTGCAGGTTTGCAAAATACTCACACTTTTTATGATCTTCTTCCAATGACGGATTTTCCTTCAGCGTCCTTAAATCCTCCTGTTGTTGTTTTGAAGCCAATACGTTGAACACTGCTGACGTGTATTTCTTCATGCTTCCAATTAAGGAACTCTTTATCAATGTCCTTCCCCACAAGTGTGTCAAAGTCTCTTAATAACTGGAAACAGAAGAAAACAAATCCAATTAGTATTATGTTGTTAGAAACCCATTCAGTTTTAGAAGGCTCTTTATGAATTTGTGTATCATCTTCCAATATCTGACCAAAAAGTTTTTTTTAACCACGAATAGCTTTAATAATTAGATAATCATTATATTTCTTATCGTCTTATACATTAAAGTTCCATTTTTATTAACTGGAAATATACACAGAAACCAATAGTAAATTTATGTTTTGAAATGTCAATCTCACAATGTAAATGATACTTATCACCTTATACATTAAAGTTCCATTTTTATTAACTGGAAATATACACAGAAACAAAGAGTAAATTTATGTTTTGAAATGTCAATCTCACAATGTAAATGATACTTATCCCTTTATGCATTAAAGTTCCATTTTTATTAACTGGAAATATACACAGAAACAAAGAGTAAATGTATGTTTTGCCTGCTGTAAACGGTGGACTGAATTAGGCTAATCGGATTATAAAGCCGCACGGTCGATCGTCTAGCCTCGCCAGGGTCCAGTTATTTCGGCGGTGTTAATAAATATATACGACTACTCCCCGTAGTTAGACCCAGACGGAGACTGTTCGCGACTGAACAATTAAATAAAAAACGGACAAGTGAAGTAATTTTCACATTCTTTTTGCGATGGTTCTAGACCTTTTCCCAAAATATTGGAGGACACAATAATACATACATAATACATCGATAATATTTCTAAAAGATTGAACTATATTTCACGTCAGTAACTTCATTAAATCATTCGTCTGATATGAGCTGCCTGTCCAGTGCCGACTGTATTACTGTATTGTATTTCCCCAAGTGTCAGAAAAGTCAATATTTAATCACTACCAAAACACAAGCCTTGTCCTTAACAGTGAAGGAGTTGTCTCCTCGGGGTTCTTCAGGGATATCAAAGCTCATGATCCGAGAGGCGGACCTACCGAACTCACAGAGGCATTCTCAAAAAATATCCAAGCTTACGTTCCGCTATTATCTCACCTGGCCCCGACAAATCGGCCCCTCCGGTCAGATATCAAACTGTGTATGACATGAGCCCTATAATCCCTCGCATTATGTATAGGAGTCCCACCAGGGACGTCCCAGGGAGTACCGATATGGCCAGGTCGGTATATATAGCGGTATGGTTTTGAAGCCTGCATGTTGTTCTAAACATCATATAATTCCGCTTTCATATTAATAAAATTATATGTATAAGGGTAAATAGTACCTCAAAATATCCCAAGCATATCGTTCCATGATGATCCAAGTGTTCCACTGGGCGTTATTAACTATTCCTATTACACTGTGTACCAAAATTCACTATAAGTATACTGCATTAAACTGAGCAAAGCTATCATTGAATAAATTTATGCCGCCATATTGGATTCGCATTCAGGCAAATGAACTCCAACTTTTTATGTGAGCTGAGCATTTTGGAGCACATTTCCAACAGTGACGTGTTCGAGGTAGTTGCACTCCTATCTAACGAAGATAATATTAACAAATATGTGCGAATATAGTGGGTTAAATCGTCACGATTTCGCAAAGTTTGAAACAAGACTTACCCGAAGAAAATCAAACCGCCCTCCATTTTCTCCCACGTGATCCTTGTACGCATGCGCATTGACTAGTATCATTTATAACCTGGTTCCCGAACACAATGGTATAGGTAACAAGCACTTACATAATCGGGGCACCAGGCTAACAAGGTCTGACTCGTTTCTATCTCATTTTGGGGCCTTCTATTGATGACATTCAAATAGAATTTCTATATTTTTAAGCGTCTATATTATTAAGGGTCAAACAATCTGTCTGAGCAGATTATATTAATCAAATTTGGCAAAAGTGTATGTTATCATAGCACCGTATTTTTCGCATGTATGTTAATTCGACAAAGTTTCGAGCTTGTTCTGTTCTGTTGACAGAAGGTGAATGAAACACCGTGAGCAAAAGAAAATACTCAATCGAGTCACAAGTTTAGCTCAGTTGAAACTATGTTTCGATAACTGATTCCGACAGTATAAAAAATATATTCTCCGGTATAAATTATCTGTAAGATGTAACATTTTCTTCACCCTCTAAATACCTGTTTGCATGTATCTCCCTTCTCCGACCTGGGTTCACAGGGGGGATGTAGGTCACTTCCCCCCCAAACCATCTCCCCCCGGTCATTTCCCCCCCAAATTGGTCACCTCCCCCCCAAGATTTTTGGTCGTTCCCCCCCCCCGTTTTGCCATCTCCCCCCCCAAACAATTAACTGTAGGACGAAAACTCTATAAAAATGTAATATTATACATTTATTAACAACTATAATACTACCGGAAGCGTATTAGTGCCAGTGTGAAAATTCCTGAGATTTATCTCTCCTAATTAGGACATAATATCTCCTAATTAGGAGATTATCTCCTAATTAGGACATATTATCTCCTAATTAGGACTTATTATCTCTAATTAGGACATAATTATCTCCTAATTAGGAGATAATTATCTCCTAATTAGGACATATTATCTCCTAATTAGGACTTAATATCTCCTAATTAGGAGATAATTATCTCCTAATTAGGACATATTATCTCCTAATTAGGACTTATTATCTCCTAATTAGGAGATAATTATCTCCTAATTAGGAGATAAATCGCGGAATTTTTTTTTTCACACTGGCATTAATACGCTTCCGTATATTACATGGTAGAGCACATAAATACATTTTTTTTAAACAGGGAAAATTCCCTGTTTCTTGCCATGCTAGGTGAACTGGCTTATGGGTAATTTCAGAGTTGCGATCTATCCAAGCGGTATGGTTTTCATTACAACACCCCTGCGCAAAATGAGAGAATGACTGAAAGTTCCGCGTCACTCCGTTTATTGAATGCACTATGAAGTAGTTCCACCTAGTTTCGAATAATTTCTCTGAATTAATCTCACGACGAGCCGTTTCTTGGTGCATATATTGAAGAATTTGTCGAATGCGTTTCCTGGACAACACTTCTGCTGATATCTTGAGAGATTTTCTTCGAAAGATTGTGTTTTGTCTGTAAACTGGTCAATATGGCACAGGTCGTAGTCATGGAATATGCCCACTTCATCTTCGGTTCTGATAGCCAATGAAATACACTGAATTTACGAAAAGACGTCATGTTTTAAGATCGGCTGAACCGCACTGCCAAAATTATAGTGCAGTCCCGGTGAGAGAGTTTGAAAAGGAGAGACGAGGAGGCAGTTTCGTTTTCGTTCCATCAGTCGACTGGAGAGTTTTGACACTGTGCGAGTGTGACATTCGGACAGATCGAGGTGTGTAAAACGTTTTATACCCGTCACTGAATTCATTACTTGTTTCCCGGCGCACACGTGTTAATATTATCAAATAAATGAATGTTGCAAGTTTCCGCGCTACTGCGTGACTGAAAGCATGCACATGGCATGACTGAAAGCCGCCGTTTTGTGTGCTAAGTTTGAAAACATTTCTTACAAGGAAAACTTGATTTATTTCATCAAGCGAAAGCATCCTTTTTACTGCAATTTTCAAATTGACTGATCTTATCGTCCTGCATCATTTGTCATCCAGCAAAAGTAATGTTCTTGATTCTTACCATATCCGTAATGACAGCTCGTTGAACAGGTCAGGGAAAAGGACTAACTGGGATATATATCCCAATTGGGATAAAATATCGCAATTTGAATATTTTTTTCATACTTCCATATGTTCAAGCTGGCATATTGTGCTAGTAGTTCTTCTGCTCGTTTAAAGACATACGACAGTGGTTATTGATGGGAAGTATACTGCAACAACAGCATCAAAAAGTATTGCACGTAATTGCAATTGCACAGATAATAATGTCGACGAGAAAAGGTCAGCAAATTATACAATCGTATTGTCAGTTTTGTGAAGTAGATTCTATCTTGTTTTTGGTAGTTTTGATGCCGAAATCCGACATTGCCGTTTAGTATGAAAATCGGTGAAAATATCCCAATTAGGATATATTTCAATATCCAAACTTTGATTTAATATCTTAGGTGGGATATATACCCAATCTCAATAAATTAATATTTATATGTCGCTATGTAGGATCTTACTGATTTCAATTGAATTTTGTGTTCGGAGCGCCCAGCTCATGAATATTTAATAGTCTTATGACATCACAACCGCATTTTAACTACTTTACTTGAGTCGGGCAGGGGGGATAGGTTCATGGACTCAAGTTTACGTCAAGGACGAGTCCATAATTCTACCCCGCATTATGGAGCCAACCTGGCGGGTGGGCGGCAACATCAGAAGATTCCCCCACAGCTTGGCGTGTGCTTCGGCTGAGCCAACCAGAAAGCACTTGTCATTACGTTCCCTTCAAAGCACTATGAAAACCTCTCGGGATCGGTCAACACGCGCCTTACTGCAAGCCGGTTAGATCCTAACAGCGACATATCCAAACGGAGAAGCCGTTAGGATTTAATTTTAATTAGATTGGATATATACCCCACTTAGTGCTTTGCTCTGACCTCTGCTTTAGTTGACAAAATAATTTTCCGTTTGGGCCAGGCAGTGGAGGTAAATTTATTTTTTGATGTTAATAATGGTTTTCTGTGTCTGTGATTGAATTTTTTAGTAACGTAAGGGTATTTTTCTGTGTGCAATTGCTGGATGGATTTTAAAATAATTATTCGATGTACCGGTAGGCATACGTGTAATCTTGAAGAAGACCTATAGGCTACTTATATTATTTTCTGGTTGTCAATTGCCACACAAATAAATTATGAATATGAATCAGATTCAGTGACTTCATTCTTGTACAATAACAATGTCATTGAGCTTTGGCTGCAGGTTGTTGTGTGCATGAATACATAAACCATGAATGGAAGCCGATCTGCTTCCTGGGCAACAATGATCACTATGATGCGGACACCGACCTCTGCAATATTGTAGGGTTACTACCAAAATGTTATCTTGTTTAGTTCAGATAATATACAATTTTTAATCTTCGGTGTTGTGTTCTTTATCGGGGAAAGGTAATTTCATTGGGTTGTCAAACAATTGTGATAACAGTTGAACGCCTCGACAAAATTGTTTTCATCGTCCACTGGTACCACATATGCAACTCTCATTTGCCTAGACTTTCTTTACAGTATTGATGAAGTATCTTCAATAATTAGAGCTAAGCTTCACAAATTCACATCACGTATGCAACGGGAGACACATCAGAAATATATTGAACAGGATCAATTCCTTCCCTGTTTTTTAGCAGCCTTGGATGCTTTCATTTTATGTTGAAGCACTAAAAGTAAAATTCCAACATGATGCAGCAAGAAGTAAGACCGGTTGAAGTAATTAGCACAAAAAAAGTTTATCGGATGACGGGAGCATTGATTTTCGCTGTTTCTCGAAGCAGTTGACTGAGTGATAAGTCATCCCGGTAGGACGTCCAAAGTCTAAACAGTGTGGCTTGTTTACATTTGGTGTCTTTCGTTTGGCGGCGCGTCATCTTCTTCTCCCCGACGAGGAGGACCTGCATAGGCAGTTGTGAAGCCTCAGCGTGGAGGAGGGGGATGAGTACGTAGAAGGGAAGGTGATAGGTGGATCAGACATGATGGTTGAAAGCAAGAATGAAGGACGAATGAAGTATATTGAAGCTGGTGACTTTTATAAGAAAATGTACTTCTTAACTAAGGTGTTATTTTTTCATTGTTATTGATTTGATAAGCTGGTGACTTTTGATCTTCAGAAGTTATTGTTGTACTCCACAGGAGATTAGAGTAAGAGTTCCTAAGTGAGATTAAGTGAGAAGCCCCAATCTGTTGTACTCCACAGGCGTTAATGAAACCAGCCTCAAAGTAAACAGTAAACATTGCCTCACAAAAGGACACCGTGATATGATAGCATTCATAAAAAGAACGTTTTAGAACATCAAAGAAATGAGAAGTAGGTGTAATTTGTGATAATATAATAAGTTGTGATGACCATTTATACTCGTACTCAAGTAAAATATTTTTGGGGGGAAATGGGAAACCTGGGGGGGAGATGACCAAACTTTTGGGGGGGAGATGACCAATTTGGGGGGGAAATGGTTTGGGGGAAATGACTACATCCCCACAGGGGCAATTATATTGTACAAATATTTAAAAATATGACATATTTACCTGGAGGGTTACGTCGTTAATGCCAATTAGATCAGCTAAGGTAGCATTCTGTGAAATGTGATCTTTAAGGTCCGACAGGCTGGGAGTTGCAAAAGGTCAAGCGATTTTCTTTCGGTTCTCACCGATCAACAGCAGCCAAGTCGCCATCTCGCAAAAAGTCCACTTCGATGCATAGAACGAGCGACGTGAAAAACGGCTGTGTGCAATTTATCGTAATGGAAGTTTGTTTTGAAGTAATATCGCGTCGGCTTATATTGGAAATGGTGGACAACATGAGAAGCGAAGCCATGCTTATTTACAAATTCATGAACAATAGAAGCGATGCATATATTGTTAGGCATTGGCAGAATGAACTCAATAACTAATTGAGCAATAGAATCATCACCGATATGTATAGTTTAACCAAACCTTTGCGTTAGCGTCAAAGAGATATGAGATAATGGCAGGCCGCGGATTATGATTATGGTGTGTTAAAAGGAGTCGTTTCCGGACAGGATGGTATAACCATTACTTTATCAAGTAATAATTTGTGACGATAATCGCACAATTGTTAATGAGTAACATGCACAACAAGCTGTCATGATTATCACTTCGAACCGTTTAGTCCATTTCACACCTTCCTGTCTCAGTGGGTCAATCATAGCCTATAATTTGTACAGCTTCCGTTGTATTCACTGCTTATTGTGCAAATCCCCCATTGAAATGAAGTTGAAAATCACTTTATCTGATAGCTAAGCAGTTATCAGAACTGTAGATATCGATCTGATAGCTTCTTACATTGGTCGACAAACAACGTGTTTTTTATATACTTGATATTCAAATTCCCAGAACGCCACCCCCCGACTGGGGGATTGAATCTTATGGTCTGCAGCTCGTTTTTTTAATAATATTTCCGTTGGATTTTTTGCTCAAATGTTAGGGACACTGGTCAAATTGTTAGATCCATTGATTTAATTTTGTGTAGAAAGTTGGGGTGCTTGAAAATTTTGATGGTTTATCGTAAGCATGACAAGGAAACACATTTCCTCAACATAGAAATTAAGTTCCAAATGTGTATGGAAAATTAAATATTTACACCTTTTTAACACCTTTTAATAAATTTACACCTTTACGGGTGTAAAATCGGGGTTAGAATCAATCTTCATACATTTGCACCTTTACTACACCTTATTTACACCCCCTAAAGGTGTAAACATGAACCCAGAAGGTGTAAACGTTTGATTTACACATTTTTTGCACCTTTTCTACACCTTCTGAGCTTAGAGTGTACCATCCCAAGCCCCGACCACTAACCCATATCAAAATGTTAAACGGTCAGATTCCGGGAAATATCCTGTTCGATGTCACAGACAGCAAACCGTAAAGTCTCCGTGTGTAGAGCGAGCTCTTGTGGTGAAAATATTCAAACACAGCAAAACCGCAACGCCGGTAAACACCGTGAAATCGCCTGCTGGAAAAGTATGATACATGTAGTCTGAAAAGCCGCAACGCCGCTGGGATATTTAATTAACGAGGAAACCCCCGTTAACTCCGCAACGCTGCTGGTGAAAAAAAGAGAACACTGTCCGCGTTAATGCAAACGCCGACAATAGCAGTTATAGGAAAGATGGACATGTCAAACGCCGTAACGCCGTTTCTATGAAGAGATACATTACCGTAGTAGTATAGGCCGACAGGTAAAGTGAATTACCACTCTCAGGCCGCGACCACCGATCCCTTATGAAAATGTTTCAATCACCGCTACGCGGCGTTGTGTTAAGGACACTCTTTGCCAATTTCGTGATCCTTACATGGAAGATAGACCGCCTTCCGCTGGCTATTCTGCGCTGAAACCAAGGTAGCGTTACTGTGGACTGCAAGAGCTTCAATTTGGCAGCAAAAACGGCTGTCTAAACCCGATTCTGATTGTGGGTACTATGATTGGTGAGTTACTGATTACGAGTGAAAAATAAAATACGATGGGGGCTGACCTGAGCCATGATTTCTCATATATTGTGGGAGAAATACAAAACGCGAAAAATAATCCAGTTTTTTCGCGGTAAAAACACCAAAATAGTGACTAAAAAACATAAAAGTAGAACCAAACTGGATATAGAGGAAAACAAGTAACCATCTGTTCTGAATTAAACTACAGTTTTTGTTGCGACACGCTGTTATATTTTCACTTTATGTGCGAGTATAGCTTGAACTTTGTTCAAAATAAAAATCGTTTGCGTGATATTCTCATGTCACACGAGTGCATCATTACATGCTAAACTGATTTATAGAGTTCTATACATGATTAAAGCTATGCAAGTAAGATCGGGCCAAAATAAAAAAAATTAAAAAAAGCCAGCAACGCTTTTTTCTTAATGGAATAATACATACACAATTTATAATACCAGCCGATTTATGAACAATGTACCACTGCACAAAAATGAATGGTTTAATAGCATTTTCACACTTACTAAAATGTAGTGACATTAAATTTCGTAAAGTTTAGGATTCATTAAATCTTCCGTTTTACGTGCATTAAACTTGAGGAGCAACATAGGCAAAAGTATCATACCAGTATATGGCTATTCTATTTTTTCCTACGAAGTAGGCTACAGATCGCAAATTGTCCGGTAATGAGTGAGTGAGTGAGTGAGTCAGTCAGTCCATCCGAGTCCTTTCGTCGGCAAAATAAGGAGAACCATTGACATTAGAACCTTGATTTTTGGCACGAACGTGCATTAGGGCATTGTTACCAACAAGTTCTGAGCTGGCCGAATTCTGCTGAGAATTTGAATTATAATTATTTTTTGTATTATTTATTGATAGCTCAGCGAGTGCACTGTCATGCCCATCGGGAACCCTTGGCTGTATGTTTCAATGTATATATAACACAGTATAAAACGTGATGGGATAATGAAATAGGAAATGCTAATTTCCATCATTTGTTAGTGCATTTAACTACACTGCTATTACCAACTTGCCAGCCTACACACAATTCAGTATATTGCTAGAGATATATGTAAGCTGTGGTCTTTAACGTGTATCCTATTTCACATCCTTGAAACATTTCCTCACAGATCACATCAGGCGTCAAATTTAGGTCAAGTTACAGTTACGCACTGTTGGTGAAATATACTACATCAACCAATTAAGTCAGCCGAAGAAAGAAAGATGTGGCATCATCCTTCAGAATAGTCTGCGTGAGCAACAACGATAAAAGTTTACTGAGGGTGAAACAAAGCCATGACGGCATGTGCTAGTTTAAAGTGTCTTAATTTATCTTCTTTGGGTAGAATTTAACTAGATAAAGTAAGTAGACGCTATTTATTCGTCTTTGTACCGATTATGCTCAGGAGAATGGCATGAAATCATTATCTTGTGCACAGAAGGTGTTGGTCTTGAGTTGAATTACCGTAAACTACATAAATGCTACCTTTCTACTATAGTACTATATATACAAATTTGTTGTATTGTTGGAAAAATAATGCGATTCAAAAAATTGTTTTGATCCTGGACAAGGGCACTGAAAACCATTAAAGAGATCGATATATTTTCACACGTAAAGCTTGAAATCTACTGAACTTTTTTATTATTCAATCTGTTTTCTTTAGTTAACAAATTGTAAAATTAAATCGGCGATAGTTATTTATTTTTGGAATGAAGGCGCAGCAGGAGATTGTTACAACAAGTCTTGACCTGACCTACTTTTGATGAAAATTTCTGGTGATTTTTGATGAAAACCACTGGCGATTCTGACTTGGGCGGTGCCCATCTTAATATAGGCAGGATTCTAACTGGGGGCGGGGATTTCCAAGAGTTCAGTTCGCGTTCCGAGTCCTAATGCCTACTCTACTTCGTAGGTCCTGTGACGTTAGTCACACTGCTCATTTGTAACAGCGGCGATGATAAACCCCAGCCAAAAAGCCCGCCCTCGTGTATGTTCATAATTAAAAACTCGTTAAACAAGTAGGCCACAGACCTATAGCTCATGTCTGGGCCCTAGTTTAGCGCTAAGTACATATAAAGACAATGTCGTTGGATAGGAAGTGTAAGAACGGGCGTGCTGATTATCATCGGAGAATCACAGTTGGATTCATTCATTTATTCACAGCTTGTGTAATCGAAATTAGTTTACTTGTGCACGCCCCAATCCCGGGACACAAATGCTATTTTTGTCTCGATTATCTCGCTTGTAGACATATCTCCTAACATTTCACAACGATCCGCAGCGGGCAGCTCTAATTCTTACCTCTTCAATACACCCAGCGATGTAGTCAATAGTAGTCAGCAAACAAAATCAAATTGAGCCCATGATAGCAGATAACATTATCCATAATGTATTCCGATACTACATATATAGATTGGGAAGTCCTGGACAAGGTGAATATTTCCGAAAACTAACACATGTCAAAGAAATTGGACGGCAGAAATGGATTTCACCGCTTCAGACTGATTACTTTTCGAGAAAAGAATGGGTTTTCATGTAAAAGTAGTTAATCAAACGCAAGGAAGCCCTTGATATTGAGTTTCATTTTCCTACGAAGTAGGCTACAGATCGCAAATTGTCCGGTAATGAGTCAGTGATTCAGTCAGTCCATCCGAATCATTTCGTCGGCAAAATAAGGAGAACCATTGACATTAGAACCTTTATTTTTGGAATGAACGTGCACTAGGGCATTGTTACCAGCAAGTTCTGAGCTGACCGAATTCTGATGAAAATTTGATTTATACTTATTATTTTTTTTATTTATTGATAGCTCAGCGAGTGCACTGTCATGCCCATTGGGAACCCTTGGCTGTATGTTTCACTGTATATATTGTATATAACATAGTACAAAACGTGATGGGATAATGAAATAGGAAATGCTAATTTTCCATCATATGTTAGTGCATTTATCTACACTGCTATTACCTTGCCATTCTTAATACACACAAGTCAGTATATTGTTATAGATATATGTAAACTGTGGCCTTTAACGTGTATCCTATTTCACATCCAAACATTTCATCACAGACCAAATCAGGCTTCAAATTTAGGTCAAATTGCCACTGGTGGTGAAATATCATACATCAACCAATTAAGTCAGCCTGGTGCAATAACCCAGCAGAACAAAGAAAGATGTGGTATCATCCTTCAGATTAGCCTGTGAGCAACAATGATAAAAGTGTACTGAGGGTGAAACAAAGCCATCCTGCAAGCCACCCAAGGAATTTGTCAGCTTGTGTTGGGACATTTTGTTGGTATCATGTAAGTTGTTTAATAGTTTACTCATTCAAATCTCCATACCATATTTTCTGTTATTCAACAGACAAATTTCTTTACTGGTTTTAATTGTTTAAGTGTTACTGGGTTTCAACTGCTACAGATAGTAACATAGTACTGATACTGTAGAAATGGGTAGTGTGAATTTAATTATTCCATGTTGAGTACAATTTGTTCACATTAATGGTGGAATGTCTGGACTCTAAAATGAAAGTGTGTTATACATGTGCATATCTCAAGCATGTCATGTTTGAGGTCAACAAACATGGTTGCAATTAAGATATAATCAAAGAAATTTCGTGACAATTATTGAATCTAAGTAGGCCCCTACCTAACAAAATTAGCTTAATAAATTAGGCCTTCCTGGCGTAAATTGTTTTCTTTTGAGAGAGAATGGTATTTTCGGAGTTAAGGATTTCCTGTATAGAGATAGGTTGTTCAAGGAGGCTTTGTTTTTGCCGCTGTTGTGTGCATCAAGTGTATGGAAACATGATATATGCACCCAGAGCCCAGAGCGCTATATAGCGACGATCAAACAAAATTCTAAGTAATCAATTCAAAAACTCGGTAAACTAATGCGTTAAAACAGGTACAAACGCTAAAATTTGTACAACAAACCAATCTCTCTCAAATAACCTAAAATACAATCCTCTTTCACTCTGCTAAAAAGATCATCCAGCGTAGCCGCTCCATAAAAAGTATCTCTTACAGTCTTAAAATCTATGCAGTCTATGAGAATATGTTCCACCGTGAGATCTTCATGGCAAGGTATACACCTTGGAATCGGCTCCTATTTTAGTAAATATTCATGAGTAAATCGTGTGTGACCGATCCTACATCGTCTAATCATGGCCTGGTCGAAACGTTTATGACTGTTCAGGTGAGTATAACCAACCGTTTTTTTGAACTCGTGAAGTTTGTTATTATCCATAGTATCTCATAAAGATTGAAACAGCTTTCTTACATAAGCGCAGATAGATGGTCTGAAATCGCTGTATGGTATTCCAACAGGATCAACTTCTTCATCTAGAGCTGCCTTAGCCAATGTATCAGCTTCAGTGTTGCCTTTGATGTCCACGTGACTAGGCACCCAACAAAAAACAATATCTATCTGTTGATCAAATCCGGTGTCATATAATTGTAGAATTTCCAAGATGGTGGGATGAGTGGAATTTCCATTTTTAATTGCTTTAAGGCATGACAGCGAATCTGAGAATATGACATATTTTCTCCTTCTAGTGGATCCAATACCTTCTAAAGCTGATAATAGAGCTTTTGCTTCT
>JAVTVY010056370.1:0-31929 GCA_036873755.1 Hanleya hanleyi | reverse complement strand
GCTTTACGATCCAAACTGCTAGCCCTGTTACCTCGAAATAAATCGTACATGCCAGGAGATTGATCCAAACCGGTTTGGGCCGGAACCTAGAACTTCAGCAATCTGTGTGCATGTTCTGAGATCGTCAGACTGGGTTGAGCTTTAGAACAAACGAGACATACATAGAATTCGGGCTGGAATGGAGGGTGGATTTTAATGGGGGATCTTTTAGCTACATTGTCTATATCGCAGTAGGTGTTGCTAGCCTAGGCACACATCGCTACTACATCTGGTGATCAGAGATAAAATTAATTTGAAACGGTTGAGAATTTACGCCTGTGAACCAGCCTGCGAAAATCTCGGTAAACAAACGCGGTGTGGAAGTCGGCCATTTGTCCTCTCACTTCGCGTTCCCCACCTTCCCTGTTTTCTTGGCCGGCTTTGCACAGGTTGAGTGTATGTAGAATTGTTTACCGGGAGTCGGTCATCCTGATATTGGGCTATTTTGGTCGCGATAATTTTGTATAAATCTTTTCACGGCTGGCAGGCTGTGTATTGTGTTAGACAGGTCTTTTTGTCTCGGCCGATAGGCTAGCTACGCGATAGTGAAATTTGACAATATGATCACACTGGTCTGTGTGATATACATGTAGGGGCCGGTTAGCCGTTTTTCCCGTCTCCCGTTATGAAACTAGTGTGTTCAGTTCAGTCCACGCTATCAAATATTTTTCTGGTATATAGCCGGCTGAGCTAGCCAACATTTCTCGTAAACAGTGCATCGGTCGTATGCATTCAATACACTTCGTGTCGCTGTATATACAGTACCCGTATTATTAACCTGTGATAGGCACACTGTGTTATTATAGTACGGCCAATGCGGTATAATTTAGCACTGTCAACAGTATATATATATAGATCTGTGTAATGGGGCAATTAATCGCTCGTCTCTTTGAGGGACTCGAAGTGTTCATTTCGGCCCGTACTATTAAATATATTCCTGGTATTTAGCCAGTTGAACTAGTCAACAGTTCTTGGGAATAGTGGATTTACTCTATTCATTTATTGCAATTGGTGTCGTCGTATATGCAGCATTATTATTCTGTGATAAACGCGAAGTGTTTTTAGTAGTGGCATTTTGGCCGTTCGTGGCCAGTGGATTGGTGACAACCAGATAAATTGGCTCAGTGATATTGAATGCAATTTGAGCCTGGCAGAGTTATACAATTGTCAAATATTTTTACGGGGTTATCATATAGAGCCTGTATATCGGGGAGAATCATATTTTTATGGAAGTTTTTGTCCATTGTCACTCCAGGTGTTACTGTGTGGTGTTGTCTATGTGTTTCTGTACGATTGAATTGAGATTGATTTTTGTGTGAGATTTCTGCTATGTGTTAGTATTTATGGGTCTTTGGTTTGAGATTGAAGATTTTGCCGACCTTTATGAGAAATGTGTAGTTTGAATACAATTGTGCGTTAAAAGTAAATGCTAAGATTGTTCGCGGGTCAATGCGACTTTGTCTTCTGCTAACGTTTTTCCCGTCCTGATAAAAGCGAAACTCGTTTTTTTCTGTTTCAAGATATATATATATACATTTTTTTTGAACGGTTTGTCGGCTGTCAACTGGTCGGCTAAATAATATATATATATATTGCCTACATTTTGGTTGTCCAATACATGATTCTGATTGCTCAGTTGACAGCTTGGGGCATTATCAGTCATGCGAGCCACATTCATGGCGACACCATGATGTTGTCGCTGCCATATATTATAGTATTCATGGCAAAGCCATGGTGTTGTCACTGCGACAATAGTAATTCGACTTCCTTCAATCTCTTTGAATTGAGTTAATGATTTGTATATCCGGTCTGTTTTCTCCATTCTCCAGGCACGGAAAACTGTGTTAATTTAAGATTTATTTATGTTGAATACAGGTGGCCTGACTTTGTTTTCCGGGCACAATTAATAATTGAATTTTTTTTTCTCCCCCAGTCCCACCCTGGGTTTCTTTAGTGCCCTATTCATGATTAGTGGTAAATTGAAATAGTGCAAGATTAATAGAGAAGTTGTAACAACGTGTTGACTGTGTGGTAACACGTGTTGCACTTGTTCTAGAGATGGGTCTTGTTCTTTTTCTTTTTTCCTAATGGATATGGCTGATTAGGCACAATTAATTTGATTCATAAAAGTGTTTCGTCAGTTTGAACTCGAACCTGCACATGTTTAAATATTTGTTTTCATTCACTGAATTTGAGTAGTTGACACTGCTTTTCATTTTTCGTGTCCAATTTGGTGTTCCCTAGGGGACATAACGAGATACACGGTCTTCTGCTTTAATGAGTTTCTGGAGTGGAAACCGAGTGTGGGGAGTTGACACTGCTATTTATTTTGGTGTAAGATTTGTTGTTTTGTAGTGGACGTACCAATGTGGGCTGTCTTTCAGTTGCTTTAGTGAGTTTCTAGAAGGAAACTCACTGAAAGTCGATATATTTGAATTTATTTGACTAGATTTTGATTGGGTATTCCTTATTTTTTTGGACTTGTTTGCATATACCGTATATCGTTCCACTTTTGTAAACATGGCAGATTTGGGGCCCATTGATGTGTCAGTGGCTACAGGGGAAGCACTGCAAAAATTGAAAGGGGTGGGGAGTAGTCGAAGTGCACGTGTGGTAGCCTTGCAGGAAGAGGGCAGGTTGCTTAGTTTTAAGCATTTTATGCAGGCGACTCAGTTTAGTGCCGGGCATATAGCCGATCTAGTGCTAGAGGGGCAGATTATAGGTTTAGACTTGTCGGGAAGTCCGGAATACATTAATGCTTTAGTTGACCGTCGTCTTGAAGAAATCATTGGATCATGGAAAGTTGAAATAACGGCTCAAGTAAATGCATTGGATGTAGAAATGGGCCAGATGCATGATAATATCAAGGAGTATGAGATTCATTTAGGACAATTGGATGAAAAGATAGATAATTATGGACGCCAATTGACCCAGGTGGATACTAAAGTAGGACAAGTGAATGTTCAGGTTGACCAACTAGGTCAACAAGTTAAAAATAAAGTAGGACAAGTGGATGTTAAAGTTGACCAACTAGGTCAACAAATAAACACTAAAGTAGGACAACTAGGTCGACAAGTGAACACTCAAATAGGTCAAGTTAATGATAAGGTGAAGCAAGTTGATGATAAGGTGAAGCAAGTTGATGATAAGATGGAACAAGTGGGTTTAGATATGAGGACTGTTGTTACATTGCTTAGCGCTCCAACCAGGGAAGGGTCAGAGATTTCATCACTTGCGACGTCTGATCAGACAACGGGGGACGCTGGTCAGGCGGACCCAACTCCTGGTGTCGTAAATAATAGACCAGAACAATTGATTGAGGGTGGGGGAGAGACTGCAAATCAACTGAATGCAGCCCCTGTTCAACAAAATGAACGACATGTTCAAGTGAAGGCATCAGCTGCACTTCCCGACCCCCTATGTCCACTAGATCTAAATGGAACAACAGGACTGGACGCTGGTCTGGCGTTTCCAGACGACACTAGGGATGTAGATAATGTATTCAATCAGTTACCGCCCAGTGGCCACACTTCAGCTCCGAACTTCCAATGCCCAGTAAATAGGAATGAGTTGTTTTTAGACAATGCTATGGTAGGGAAACAATATCTTCAAGGGGATATAGATAATGGGAATCTGGCCGATGTGTCCGCTACTGATACCGAGGGGGAGGTTGAGGCCTCCCCTAGTAAATGTAGCGAATGCTCGTCCAGATCGAGATCAACCGAACGACATGTATCCCGAGAACGCTACCGTAGTCAAAGTCCCCGGCTTCCCAAGACTTTAGTGTTTTCAGGGACCAGAGGGGACTGGGTTCCATTTAGGGTTAAATTTAAGTTGGAAGCTGAAAGTAGAAAGTGGGACAAAGACCAGTGTCTTAGGAAATTAACAGACTGTATTCATGGCGATGCCATGGTGTTTTACAGTTATCAATCGGAGGCAGTCAAAGCCTCGTTTGATATGCTCCTCAAGGCAATGGAATGCCATTATAATAGTAGGGAACCTCCGCGTGCAGTTAGGCAGCGTTTGCAAGCGGAAGTGCAGGGTCCCGAAGATACTTTAGAGGAGTTTGCTTTCAGATGCGCTAGGTTGGCAAGGGACGGGTATCCGAATGCACCGGAAAAGATTATTGAGTCAGTAGCGGTGGAACATTTTCTCAAGGGATGCAGGGAAATACAGGCTGTGAGATTTGCTATGGAAAAGAGCCCCACCACAATCTCGGAAGCCTTGAGTTATGTGAACTCCTCACGATATAATCTGAGAGACTTGAGTTTTCAGACGGTTACATGTAGGACTGTTAATGTCGATTCAGTGGGGAGGCTTTTCCTGATGCTTGTAAGGCAGAAGGGGAAGGGATAAATAAGAGGTCCCCTCGCCGTCGGTCATCGCGACCCTTCCGTCCACCGCGACTCTGTTACTCGTGCCGTAAACCCGGCCACATAAGCCGTTTTTGTCCTACTAGACATGATTTAGATGGGTGGGCTGAATTAGCAACTGCAAATGACGGGGTGGGGCCGTCCACGGGAGACGAGGCAGGTGTTACTGAACTTACTGCAGCAGTCAGAGATGTTACACTGTCTCGTTCACAGGGGTGGGCGATGTCCATTCCAGTTAAGGTTGGGTCTGTGCCGGTGACTGCTGTGGTAGACACGGCCGCCCAAGTCACCGTCATGAGTGAACATCTATTTGCTAGGTTGGGTCTTCAAGGGTTGTCGTCTTCGCCTATTCGGTTGACTGGTGCATTCCGAGGAATGACCAGTATGGGAATGCTAGTTCGGCATGTCCCATTGTCCATCTCCGATTTTCACTGTGCTGGAAATATAGTGGTGGCACCCTTGGTTGACGACCTGTTGCTAGGCTTCGATTTCCTGTCAGCCTATGGATGTGTTGTAGATTTTAGGGATAAAACCTTGGTTATTGGAGACACTAAGGTTTTTGCAGTTTGAATTTTTATGGAATGGTGACTTGTCCAATGTGGGCTCCATTTCGCTCTGCCAGTAACTGATAAATGGTGAAGTTAGTTGATGGGCCATTGGTGACGCATTTTGTGTATGCGTCTGAAGCGATGTAGTATAGCGTCAGCTTGGTGGAGATATATGGTTGTGTACCATCACGTGTATGCAGTGATGGATATATTGTATTTAGTTTTGATTTTCTATGTGAAATTATCCTATTTGGGGATTGATTTGGTTTTGTTGTACAGGATGTTTTTTGAGGCATTGTGGAATTCAAGAAAAAAAATACATAAAATTCTAGACCCAAATCGTTCGTAATGTGTTGTGTAATGTAATTTGTATTTTTGGAACTATTGTTCTTGAATTATGGTGTGTGTTGGAGAACCCTCGTGTGTATTCGAAACTTGGATGTTCGGAAATTGTGATGTTTGCTGCGGCGTTATACGTGTAGTGTGTTATGGGAGCATTTGGTGCGTTATGGTGAACTAGGTGTGTTTAAGTAATCTTTGTGAGGGAACCGGGTGCTGGACGCCTGGGTTCGATGGTTGCTGTGTGATTAGATAATTTCTGTGTGTGAAGATTCTGTGTGGTAGATATACGCGTTACTCGCGTTTTTATGTGACTTCTGTTGGGATTGTATAACTGTGTTCTTTGTGTGTTTTTCTGTGTGTGTTCTGCTATGTGGCACGTTCATGGAAGTTTATATGGTGAAGTTAATATATGGAGTGACATGGAGAAGATACAGTATGAGAATATGTGCAGTGCGGGTAGCCATGCCGAAGACCTGGGGTCGAGGTAGACGCGTCCCTCTTCATCCCATGCCTTCGTCATGAAGCCCTGATGAGAGTTGTCTATCCGATATCTTGTAGTACCTGTTATAATTTATTGGGGCAGGATAGCTGAATATATACGTCATTATTCGATTATAGTCTCAACCCTGTTCTAGTTCTGAGCTCAACGATTTTGTGAGTGTGAGCTTGATATCTGTGGAGGTGTAGCAATTATGGTTGTTTCCTCTGCAAACATTCTCTCTGGTGGGTAGCCGTTTGCGGGAGCGTATGTACATTGGGATCAGTGGCGTGTAGTGCGCGCACACGTTTCTGACTCTTTGTGCGTACGCCCTGGAAGGGCCCTTCCACTCGAAATTGTTGGCTGCTGACGAAGGCGAGCCTTGAAATTATTAGGGGAGGGAGAATGGGGAACTCAATATATAGTCTGGACAGCCAGTAGTTTATAGGCTTGTTCCAGTAGTGGATTTTATGACGGACTGGTGCTTATTGCGGCCATGTAGCTGGTAGGCTGGCCTGCCAATTTATAGTCCAGATACCAGTCCTGGTTTGGATAATGTTCTCGTATTTATTGCGGCCATGTAGCTGGTAGGCTGGCCTGCAGAGTATATTTTTAAGAATTAAAGTGAGCAGCGGTCCCATGCGGCCGATTGTATTTATTTGGGCCGTAAAGCTGGTAGGCTGGCCCGCCGATTATATTTTTGAGAAATAAAATGATCGGTCCCATGAGACTGACCATTTGAACGAGATTTTTAGTGGGTTTGGATGTAATTATAGACAGTCTGGTAATAAGACTGCACTAGTGGGGTGATTTACCATTTTATTGAAGTTGGGTATTTTTAGAGATTGTTACGGATTTTGACACATGTGATATAACATGGAGAATTCACGTCTTTGTCTCGCGTTTTAGTAATTATTGGCAGCGCTAGAACAGCGGTTGCCTGCGATGGGAAGGGTTCTATCTTGGCGAAGTAAGACCTTCGCCAAAAAGAAAACGGGGAGGGGTGTTGCAGGGATAGCTTTACGATCCAAACTGCTAGCCCTGTTACCTCGAAATAAATCGTACATGCCAGGAGATTGATCCAAACCGGTTTGGGCCGGAACCTAGAACTTCAGCAATCTGTGTGCATGTTCTGAGATCGTCAGACTGGGTTGAGCTTTAGAACAAACGAGACATACATAGAATTCGGGCTGGAATGGAGGGTGGATTTTAATGGGGGATCTTTTAGCTACATTGTCTATATCGCAGTAGGTGTTGCTAGCCTAGGCACACATCGCTACTACACCTTCATGATGGCACTATTAGTTCCAAGATCCACCGCTAGGGGGCGAATAGTGAACTGGCATCTGAATAAGTAACTGGACTGGTAGACACCCTTGCAAGTAATTTAGAGCCACCTAACTTGGTACACGTATACTACTCCAAGATGGCGGAACGTGTGGACGGCTGAACGAACAGCTCCCTCTCTAACTGGCGCTAATCATGCAAGTAGGGGTTCATTCCAACCTGATTGTTTGAAATCTGCTGATCAAAGTTGAACTGTTTCGTTCTGCATGAAGAAACTCTAAAACCTGAACTGAGTGTGAGTGAATTTCACGTTTATAGCCACGTCTTTTCGACATCAAATCATGAACAAAGGAAGGCAGAGCTCGAGCATGGAGGACTCTCGTAAACGCGATAGAGCCGCTCTTGACACCGTAGTATAACAATGCCAGTTAGTGCTAGGCCACGAACCCATGCAAACACCCACGTGTCTGAGATCTTCAGATACTAACTTTATTTGTATATACTTCCTGTTGATCGTTATATGTTTATTTATAATTATTATTACACATAGAAACACTTTCATTCTAGCAGTGCGCACTGAAATTATGACCGTCCCGTTATGTATTATCAAACACTCGCATTCCCGATTGATGCCCGTTTTCATTGCATGTTCATTCTTGGATAATGGATAGTGATCTCATGTCGTATAGGGCATCAATCGGGTTGTTCCATCTGAGGACACATAGTATCTGTACATTAATACAACCTACCTGGAAGTGCAAACACGGAATCTATAATTTTGACTATATTGAATGCTTGATATGCAATCTTAAATTGTCCATTGTTTTTGCGACTCTCTTGGTTCTTCAAAGCATGTGCCCTAAGTATAATATTGCCTTGATACTTGTATTACTCCTAATCATATGCGGTGATGTTGAACGAAATCCCGGACCCTGTAGCATCCCAGAAATTAACGGTCTTCGGATTCTTCACCTGAACATACGCAGTATCCGCCACAAAATGTCCTATGTAGAAGACATAGCAGAAGATTTCGACATACTGTGCTTCACATAAACCAATTTAGATAATACCGTGGATGAAAAAATACTTACTATAGAAGGTTTTAATAAACCTTATAGGAAAGATAGAGAATCGACTACACCGAATCCATGGGGTGGAATCTTGGTATATACATCCACCCAATTAAAATGTAGCCGTAGATTAGAATTGGAAATAAATGCATTCGAAACCATGTGGATAAAAATTGAGCTACAAGGTCAGATTATATTACTAAATATTTCATATATTACCCCTAAATGTCCAGCCCCAATTTATCAAGAGTTTGAAAATATGGTAGAAAACGCATTCGATGCTTGTCCAAATCTTATCATAACAGGGGACTTGAATGACGACCTTCTAAACGAAAACTCTCGCCATCTAGAACAGATCCTTGACCGACTCAATATTAACAATATTATAAATGAACCAACCAGAGTCACAGTACACTCGTCAACACTACTTGATCCAGTCATTATCTCCGACACAATTAATATTCAGGATAGTGGGGTAATTAGGGTTGACGAGGACATAAGCGATCATAGAGCCACTTATGTTGAGATATTATCAAAACACAATTTGAAACATGCATATAAACGACAAGTTTGGGTATATAAGGCTGCGAACTTTGAGCTGCTTAACACGTTATTATTAAATACTAATTGGACTGAGCTTTTTGAAGAGTGTGTTATAGATGAAGCTGCTGAAAAATTTACAGAAAGATTCTTAGAAACAGCCAAAACATGTATACCGTACAAAACAGTTACTATACGACCAAAAGACAGAGCATGGTATGACAGTGAAATAAGAAGAGAAATGCGAAAGAGAGATAGACTAAAAAAAGAAAGCAGTCAAGACAAAAAGACCTACCGATTGGAAGAACTATAAGATAAGTAGGAATAAAGTTAATAATATGAAAAAATATGCCAAAACTAACTATTTTAATAATATCGAAAATGTTTTATTAACCGCGAAATCTCAAGATCCAAAATTTTATTGGAAAACCGTTAAAAAATTAGTTAGTGATACAAAAATTGTACGTGAAATACCACCATTGGTTTCCCAAGACCCCACAGGAAACAATACCACCTCTTTCAGTGATGTAGACAAAGCTAATGCGTTAAACAAATTCTTCGCTTCCATCTCCACTGTCGACGACACTTCAACAGACTTACCCCAGTTCGAACAAAAATGTAATAGTATACTTGATGAAATTGAGATTACAGAAGATGAAGTCCGTGATATCATCAATAATATTGAAACCAATAAAGCAGTAGGGCCAGACCTGATCAGTCATAAAATGCTTAAGAGTTGCTTTCAAACCATTTGCAAACCGCTTTGTATGCTTTTCAATATGTCACTCGCAAGTAGAAAGTTTCCGAAGTGCTGGAAAATTTCCAACATACTGCCCATATTTAAAAAAGAAGATCCACATCTTCCATCGAACTATCGTCCAATATCACTGCTTAGCTGTGTGTCAAAAATTATGGAAAGAATTATGTTCAAACACATATACAACCATTTTAACGAACATGACCTTTTTTATAAGTATCAATCCGGATTCCTCCCGGGTCACTCTACAGTGTATCAGTTAATCGAATTATATCACACTATTTGTAATTCCTTGGATGAGGGTACGAATTCATGTGTAGTGTTTTGTGATATATCGAAGGCATTCGATACAGTATGGCACAAAGGCTTACTGTTTAAATTGAAACAATATGGCATTGATGATGCCCTGCTGGAATGGTTAAATAGTTATCTTAACGAAAGATTTTCTAAAGTCATTGTTGGATCCGCGACCTCATCATCGGAAACGATTAACGCAGGAGTTCCACAAGGCTCAGTTTTAGGTCCTTTGCTGTTTCTAGTGTACATAAACGATATTGCCGACAAACTTATAAGCCTCACCAGACTTTTCGCCGACGACTCCTGTTTGCAATTTTCATCAGTTAACCTTGCCGAGATAGAAGCAGTAATAAATCGAGATCTTATCTCCTTGATAGAATGGTCGAAGCAGTGGTTGCTGAATTTCAATGCACTGAAAACAATACTTCTCTTGTTTACTAACAAGAAACTGCCCAGACAGCTTGAAATCTACTTTGACAACATCCTACTTCAAGTATCTGACAATCATCGCCATTTAGGCATCATCTTACAAGAAAACTGCAAATGGGGAAATCATATTAATCAGATTACAAACTCCGCCGCAAAACGCATTGGAATTATGAGAAAACTAAAATATCAACTTGGCAGATCAGCTTTATCACAGATATATCTATCTTTCGTTAGACCCATTCTAGAATACGGCTCTGTTGTCTGGGACGGGTGTACACGTGAAGAAGCTGATAAGCTCGAAAAACTTCAACTTGCTGCGGCGCGTATTGTTACTGGACTTCCAGCGTACGCCAGTAGAGAATCCATTTACTTTGAAACTGGATGGGAAACGTTGGCAAGTAGACGTCGGACCGCAAAATTAAAATTAATGTACAAAATAGATAATGAAGACTGCCCTAAATACATAACAGATTTGGTTACACCCCTTGTAGGACAAACGACCCCATATAATCTAAGGAATAATTCTGATTACGTGATACCCAGAGCTAGGCTTTCTATTTTAAAAAACTCTTTCATTCCATCAGTTATACATGAATGGAACAATCTCAGTGTTGACACAAGAAATAAACCATCACTCCCGTCGTTTAAATATTCCATCACTGATCAAAAGTGTACAGCTAAATATCTCTGGCAAGGCACTCGCGAAATTAACATAATTCATACCCAACTGAGACATCAATGTAGCAAATTAAATGTTGATCTCTTCCGCATAAACTTGTCTAATGTTTCAAGCTGTAAATGTGGAGAACCAAGAGAGGATGCCAATCATTTCTTTTTCGTATGTCCGTTGTACAACACAATTAGAGATGAGCTGCGAGCGAAAATTTCTCAAGATTATACACTTCACGATCTACTTTGGGGAAATAGATCCTTCACAGATGAAACGAATTCTGTAATATGCACTGCAACTCAAACATTTATCAAAAACAGTTTACGATTTATTAAGCAAAACAGTGTCCCCAGTTGCGAACTGTGAGAAGGCGGGCCCCATAATACTTTCCAGCTGCGCACTTCTGTGTTCTGTCTCGTAATATATGTAAATATGATGTTAAATCTAGGATAAACAATGTGTCATATTGTGTATATTATATATATGAAAAATATTGATGAAGTATTTGAAAACTGTATATTCAAAACTGTATATTTAGACAATATGTTATGTGGAAGTATATTGTCAGTAATGTATATATGATTATATATTAATAATTAAATGTAACATAAGCTTGTAGGGAGAGGGGTCAGTAAGTTGAAAGAACTTTACCCCAATCCTTTGTACTTTAATTGTACAATAAAATAAGTTTAAACTAAACTAAGTAACTGGACTGGTAGACACCCTTGCAAGTAATTTAGAGCCACCTAACTTGGTACACGTATACTACGAGACAATACCTACAGATGGTACCATTAGTTCCACGATCCACCGCCAGAGGGCAAATAGTGAACTAGCATCTGAATAAGTAACTGGAAACGTAGACACCCTTGCGAAGGGCCTGCGAATAATTTAGTCACCAAACTTGGTACACTTATACTACGAGACAATACTTTCATGATGGTACCATTAGTTCCATGATCCACCGCTAGGGGGAGAATATTGAACTGGCATTTGCATAAGTAATTGGGCCCTCAGACACCAAAGCAAGTTTTTTATTCCAGTTAAGCCCTAGACTCACCACTGGGCAAAACCGAAGAATGCACAGGACAACTAGAGAACACTGCAATTGATTTCAAAAATACAGTTTCGGCTGCTGATCATATAAGAATGTTTCATGATGATACTTTTTGTTACATTTGTAATTTAAAAAGAACATTGTTCTCTTTTCTCTACTAGTCCACATAGTGTAGATACTATAAGTTATACCAGTGTCTTGCGTTGGTATACAGGCTGATATTTCGTCGAGAAGATAAATATTTTCACGAGGCCGAAGGGCGAGTGAAAATATTTATCTTCGAGACGAAATATCAGCCTGTATACCAACGCAAGACACTGGTATAACGAATTTATCACATTGAAGAGCTATTTTTCTGGTTGGTTTAACATATATCACCAACTCAAAAGAAAAACAGGCATAACTCAACGTTGAACAACGACAACGTAAGACATCGTGAGTCGGACAGGCAGCTTCGATCTCTTTTCGATCTGTTCCGCGATGAACAATAAACTGGATGAAATACTTAGCTGACATTCTGACGTTCCTGTTTATGTGGCATATAAAGCTTTGGATGATAATTTATTTCTTATCTTCATCCGCAAATACACAATTTGCCTCGCACAACTTGTTCCAGTAGCGGAACTCGCCCATACAAACTCGCGCAGACAAATTCCCTGAAACAGGCTTTGCCTGCAGGTGTTGCACGCGCGTCCTTGACTGCGTTGGTATATGGGCACGCGCGTCCTTCACAGCATTGGTATACGAGAATTCTGAATTGGTATACCAACGGTGGATAACGAATACGGTCTAATGCACTATGCTAATTAACCAATCAAAACCCTACAATTTACTCTGAAATGTGATAAATTTGTATAACTTATGATATAAATGTATTCGAGAACGTTACTATTGTACCTATAAGATATAACAAATTTGTTACATAATTGCCACAATATTGTCAGCAGATGTCAACTCATATAAAAGATAGGACTTTTCTATATATAATCTATTGCTAAAATAATTCCAGGATGATTGCAAGTTTCAAGATACTATATAACGTAATACCATCATGTACTGTTCTCAATTGAGTGCAAGAATAAGTTATGTAATTTAAGGAAACCAGAAAAAACCGAAAAAGACTTAAGTAATAATCCAAAAGATCTAGCACTACAAGAGAAAGTTATGCATGCAAATGTTACAACATAGTCTTCTTGAAATCAACGCAGCCAAGGGGGCACAGGTAAGGTTCAGGATTAAATGGATTGAACAGGGGGAAAAAACAATAAATATTTTTTGAATTTAGAAAAGACCTAGAGCTGCGCAAAAAACCATGACACAACTTAAAGATGAAAAAGGGGATATTATTTCAGATACCCACAAAATACTTGAAACTCCGTATAATTTTTATGATAATCTCTATTCCAAAAAAGTAAAATTTCAAAACTTTGAAAACTTCTTGGAAGGGTTGAACATTCCACAATTAGATTAGGCAGGGAAGACTGTGACGGCGAAATCTTGGTTCAAGAAGCCGAAGAAATTAAACGAAGAATGGATCATCTCCAGGTTCAGTCGGGCTAACTACTGAATTTCAAATGTTTCTGGAGTGAAATCAAATTTCTGATTGTTGAATCATTCAATGCAGCTGTAGAATTTATGTCTTCCTCTCAAAAATGAGGAATTATTACCCTCTTGCATAAAGGTCATGGTTTTCCTAGGGATGATTTCAGCAACTGACGTCCAATCACATCAACAAATACAGATTATAAAATATTGGCGAAGGTTCTAGCTAGGATTACCAGCGTCTGGTCCGTCATTCATAATTCAGCCGTCGTCCATTAAAGAATACCCGCGTCCATAATCCAAAGACTATTCCATATTCCATATAACAGTATTATCACCAAATTCAAAAAGACAAAAAGTTTTCTGCAAGAGAGAAGCGGTCAACAGTTTTCAGTGATGCCGGCAAGACATCATGATGTTCCAAAAATATCAAATCAAAACCAAACAGACTCAATTTAGTAATTGATAACTTAATACATAATACTCAAGTGGACTTTCTGAAAGGCAGAAATATCTCAACACTGTTGTGGACTATATACGAGGTTATTGAGTATGCGAATATTCCTGACTCGCCGGGAGTTATTTTAGCAATAGACTACAAAAAGGCATTTGATAGCATTTCCAAAGAATTTCTCATTCAAGTGTTTTCATGTTTTGGATTTGGGGAAAGCTCTTGAAATGGGTAACTGTACTAACACATGATACGGAAGGTAGAATAAATGGGTGGTTATCATGACCTATTCAAATTAATAGTGGAATAAGGCAGGGGTGTCCATCTTCCTTTCAGGCATTCATTTTAGCTGTAGAATTATTAGCGATTAAGATCAGATTTAATACAAATTTAGCGAAAGCAGCTGAGATTGAAGGCAACTAGTTCAGTCGTTTTGAAAATGTGAAAAGGATAATTAAACAATGGGGTAAACGTGATTTGTCTATTATTGGAAGATACAGGTAGGCAAAACTTTTCTCTTGTCTCAATTTGTATATCTGAACTCCATTACAATTCCAGATAAGGTATTGAAAGAACTCAATTAAATTTTTTATAGATTCATATGGGAGAAGTTTAACAATAAAAAAAAGCTTGAAAAGGTGAAAAGAAGTGCCTTGACTGGTGATTATCACAAGGAAGGATTGAAAATGATAGGTACGATGGACATGCAAAAATCTTTTATTTTGTAATGGGTTGCTAAGATTTGCAGTCCAGGGTATGATCTTCGCAAAAAAATATTCCATTGTACTTTTTCAATAAGTTTGGAAAAGGTTGTTCTGTATTTAGTAGTTCGGTTAAGCGTAAACATTTTGTTGGATTTGAATTGATAAAATCGTCCTTTTGGAAACATTCTCCAGGTATATGGTTATATAGTTCTGGGTGTAATAATCAGGACGCAAAGAAAATAAGCACACAACAAATTTCAAATCGGTTGCTTTATAATAATAAATTTGTATTATATGATAACAAACCCTTGTACCTTGTTTAATCCAGTCCTTGAAGTATAACTAGAATGAAAGATGTTTTTGACAACAATAAAATGTGTAGTTTTGACCAGATCGATAATAAACTGGGACCATCTCCTATGAGAATTTTCGAATACAGCGCTTTGAAAGTCGCTATACCTAAAGTTTGAAAGAACAATTATATGTTCTCTGCTTTGCCTGAAAGAAAAGGTATTTACGTTTGCGATGAGGATGCTACGGGTTGGAGTGCCAAACAGTTTCGAAGAGCAATAACAATATGTAAAACAAAATCTGTTGTACCATGTGGTAGTCAGTTCTGGAAGAGAACTTATGATATTGATATCGATGAAGTACCCTTTAAACTTCCTTTCAAATGTTGTAAGGAAGTGAGGTTATGGTATTGCAGGGGCTAATATTTCACAATATATATTATTATTTTACTGATATTTTATTGCACAAAATGGGAAAACATGAGACCAACGAATGTCCTGTATGTAATGAAGTGGATTTTATTGAACATTTCTTTGTACATTGTAAACAAGTCAAGGACTTCTGGTCAGAGGTGGAAAATACAATAGCGACACGTATCCAAATTAGAATTAAGCTCAATCCAACTATAATTTTATTTGGTATAAAAGAACTGGATTACGAGGTTAATCACATTATTCTGATAGCAAAAATGGTCATTAGTAAATATAAATATGGAAATTATCATAACATCAAGCTGTTATTTGAATACCGTTACGAAATGAGTTTGACGAAGAAATTTCTCAATTTTCTGTAACCTATAACCGAATATTATATTGTCCATGCTCGTTCTATATTTGTATACCAAAGTACGTTGTACTAGTTGACATCAGCTGGCAACATTGTAACAATTGAGTAACAAATCTGTTATCATTTTAACAATTGAGTAGCAAATCTGCTTTCCATCATGATTATACAATAATTGACACAAATGATATTTTATACCTAACAGGTGCCTTCAAATACAATGAAGCAGAAAGTATCAAGCATATATTAGCATTAGCCGAAAGTATATTCTACTGAAGTCAATTACACTGATGTTTAAACTGGTGTCGTGTATTCTTCACTTATTGGCTATATATGTGCCCAATGGTTAGTCCAGGGCTTAACGGAAAAAAAAATCTACTGTTCTCAGAAATGTCGCAATGTTTCTTCCCTTCAGAAAGCCAAACTGATTCGTATTTATTAACTTACTGATAACAACATTTGATCTGATAGCTAATACTTTTGTCAAAATTTTGTAATCGGTGTTAGTTAAAGTGATAGGCCGTCAGTTACTCAAGTCATCTCTTGATAGCCCATTTCCTTTAAGAAGAAGTGTAATAAGCCCTGTTCGTTATGAAGAAGACATTGATCCTTTCTCATTAGCTGAGATCAATGATTTGACAACCATGTTCTTTATTCTACCCCAGAAAATTTGAAAATTGAACAGTTAAATCATCTGAAATTCGGTGTAAAACTTATGTGAGTAGTAGGGAAAGTGGATTTAAAGCCTTTTTCGCCTCAGTGCGCATGCGCAGAAAAAAATGTGGCGGTTTTGTGGCGGTGTGCGCAGGAGTGTTGTGCGCAAGTGTATGACGTCACTTCCGGTCTGGATGAATAGGGCGTGACCTTGGGGACATGTATTCCTCCGCGGTGATGCGGTCTGGCGGTGATGCGGTCTGCCCCCGCGGACCGAAAGTAGTCCCAAATACGTGGGTTTTCGTGAGAATGTTCGGCAATCTGTAGGGACCGCTAATGGACCGATTGGGTCGAGTGAGGTATCAATGTAAAGCATACGTGAGGGAGTATCCAACGGACTGGATGTGATGTGGAACTGCAGTCATTCTGTGCATGCGCAGTAGAGAAACGGTATAGAAATAGACGTTTTGGGGTTTAGGTGGGCCACTAATGGGCCGATGGAGTCATATGAGGTATCAATGTGAAGCATTCGTGAGGGAGCATTCACCTGGACTAGTGTGTCGTTCGTTGTCAACATTCTGCGCACGCGCAGACAGGGAATTTTGGAAAAAGGGTATGGAAATAGACGTTTCGGGGTCTAGGTGAGCCACTAATGGTCCGATGGAGTCGAGTGAGGTATCAATGTGAAGCATTCGTGAAGGAGCATCCGCCTGGACTAGTGTGTTGTTCGTTTTCGAAGTTCTGCGCATGCACAGACAGGGAATTGTGGGAAAAGCGTATGGAAATAGACGTGTTGGGGTCTAGGTGGGCCACTAGTGAGCCGATTGGATTGAGCGAGGTATCCATGTGAAGCATATATGAGGGGGCATCCGCCTGGACTAGTGTGTCGTTCGTGTTCAACATTCTGCTGCGCATGTCACGTGGTTTGGTGGTTGGTGTGTGACGTCCTCTTCCGGTTTTCAGAATGACCTAACACAGAAGAGTTCTAGTTTTTTCCTTAGACATATGGAATGCATGTACTAGAACATCCGGGACCTCTTCAACATCCGGGAGCTTTTTCACGCAAGTATAGCGGAAAGCGGTTGTCGTGAATAACAACAAGTTCAGCAATGTTTATACGGTTTATTATCCCCAATGTTACATCATACCCAGGCTGGGGGAGCCGCCCTGGGTATGCTTAGTATGTTCATAGCATGTTCATAGCAAAACAAATAGAAATATCAAACACCATGTTTGATTATTTAACGCACCGTCACATTAGGTACAAGTGTTTACTGAGCTCAAGCCAACGATCGCATCAGTGCAAGGGTGACGCATTCAGCCGATGGGGGTGGTCGGTCAGCTTGGTAACGAAGAACGTAGCAATGGTGACCCTCTCTACGACCCATTGTGTGTTGGGGCGTTGACGATGTGCCCATCTCAATGGATCCACGGCGTCCAGTTTCTCCAGCATCGTCTCTAGCGACGCCCGATTGATGATGGTGAACGGCTGGTCAAACACATGGCTGTTATTACTGGCATAATAATACCGTAACTGGTCCGTCACTTTGTGATGTCAGATGTACCCGAAAAGCGACATTCAATTTGAACACCGTAGCTTGGTCATTGAAGATGGCTTCCACGTAGCTTCGTAGACGGGTGGGAAATTGTAGATATCTGGAATGGGGCGATCACGGTGGAAAACGGGCCGTATCATGGGTCATTGGCGCCGATAAATGTCACTCACTGGATGGGCGTCCTGTAGCAGGTCGCTAGGAACATCCACTGCATCTTCCAGAAAATGTTCGATGTCGTCAGGCGTATGACTGGCAACAGTAATGCTAGGGACTGGCAGGATATCTAGGCTCTTCTGAACTGTGGGTATAGTCGGGCTCTCTGTGATCGCATCACTAGTGGCATTCGTCTCTACGGGCTCATCTTCACTGGGTCTGACCCTTCTGGGTGCCTCTGGGTCCCCTCGTGGAATGAGCCTTCGTGTCGCTGTAAATTATCCTCCCGATTGAATGACCGTGCGCAGGTTATAAGAGTATACCGTGCATCGTTGTGGGTGGAGGTCTGGTGGCGTCGTAAATTATCTAGACGAGTAAACTTCTTCTGGCAAGTTGTGCAAGTGAATATCAAGCTGGTGAGGTTGCACTGGTGAGGCTCAGCCAAGTAGCTTCTCTCGTCAGATAGGCTCAGGCTGGTCAGCCAGGCTCAGGCTGGTCAGGTCAAGCAGGCCAATGAATGCAACAATGTCCTAAAATTCCCACTTTTATACACTTACATAGAAGTACCCGGATGCAGGCGCGGACGTCAGCGAAATTCTGGCGGGAAACCCCCCATAGACAGGTCAGTACATGCATTCCTATCATGTTCCCAGGTCACGCCCCATTCACCCAGACCCTCGTACATAGAAAAAACCCATCATGTTTCCATGTCACGCCCCATTCACCCAGACCCTCATACATAGGAAAAATCCCACAGACAGGTCAGTACATGCATTCCTATCATGTTCCCAGGTCACGCCCGATTCACGCATAATAAAAGGATTGACCTGTAATCTTTGTTGTTGTTGCTCTCTTTTTTGGACTAACCAATCAGAATAGTACGTATCACGGACTATAGCCGTAGAGCTACGTATAGGTGCGCCTGTGTGACATGGTCTATAAAACCCGTCTCTCTGCGCCCCACACCTTCATTTCTACGGTCGCAGAGTCATGACAGAGAGCCAGCCCTATGCCACTCGCATTTTACAGAATGCCACCGTGGTTAATCCACTCACGGGTTATCGAGCAGTGGTTCGGTCCATGTTTGCAGATGGTGACGACTGCGAGGGGCGACGCCAGATCCTGAAAGTGTTCACAGAAGCGGTCCTCGACAGAGTGCAGTCGATGGAGAGGTGTGCTATCACTCACCACTACTGGACTATGACAGCCATCCTTGATGCCCGGGCTATGGACCACGAGCGCTCACACCGGAACCAGCTACGGCTGGTTGGTCTAGTAATGGTCAGTGCCCTATTGGCCCTGACGCTGTGGCATTGACAGTGGGACCTCACCATAAATACGAGGGTCAGTCACAGTGTGCGTCATTTACCGATCGTCATTGCGTCAACCATGTCACCGTGGGACCTGACCATAAATACGAGAGACAGTCAGAGTGTGTGTCATTCACCGTTCGTCATTGGGTCAACCATGTCACCAGTCCTACGAGCCATCCTTCCCCTTACACACCGGGTGGGGTTACACGTCTATGAAGATAAAGTCACCCTCGTTGAAGACCGTGGAGATGTTTGCTGGTCGCGCGCTGAGACCTTATCGCATATGGATACGCTACACCGTGACGGCTGGACCAAATTTAAACGGGGTTTGAGTGGTGAGCTCGACGGAAACCTCATCCACATAGACAATGCCATCTACGTACACCGTGGACCCTTCTTCCCACGCCTGGGCCGTTACCAATTACAAGCGTCTAGTCCGTCATTCATAATCCAGCCGTCGTCCATTAGAGAATATCCGCGTCCATAATCCAAAGACCTATTCCATTTTCCACATAACAGTATTAGCAACAAATTCAAAAAGACAATCATAGTATACATAAACATAGGCTTGTTTCCTGCAAGAGAGAAGCGGTCAACAGTTTTCAATGATGCCGGCAAGACATCATGATGTTCCAAAAATATCAAATCCGTATCGCTGATCAGTACGCGAGGCTTCACCCTAGACCCCGATCTGTGGACAGCCTTCGAGAAAGCGCTGCCTATCGTGGACCAGCTGTTGAGTGGGCTCGTGCCCTGAGAGAAGCGGCGGCAGAACCCAATGGACAAATGTCTAGCAATGAAGCGGAGGCAGACGACGATGCCATTGATTCTCCGGCTAGACTCAGTCAGCCCAGTGACATAACCACCCGATCCTTTGATCTCACACGGTTCTTCCTATAAATATGAGAGACAGTCAAATCTGGTACCATTCACGTACTGACCACGACGGAGCATATAATACGGGCGTATCTCAGCTTAACCCCCGAGGTCTTTCTGCACGTTTATGTGGATAAGGTCGATATCATGGAGGAAGTGGGAGACATCTGTGATGCGGAGCCCACACAACCGTGCCCGCCTCACATTCGTCTGTCCCGGGAGGGCTGGACCAAATTCAAACGGGTGTTGTCTGGTGAACTGGACGGCGACCTCATTCACTTGTGTTACGATGTGTACATCCGACGCGGCCCCTTATTTGCTCAATTGGCTCGGCTAGATCGGGGTACAGTGCATTTTACCCTTCATCCTGTTCTATGGTCTGCATTGGAGGATGCCGTGGCAGACGAGTTGGACTGTTCATTTACCATGGACACTGTGCTGGCAGAAGCCAAAGAAGAAACTCCGGCCCAAGATATACCCGTTATAAATAAACGATAGAGCCAGGGTCCATCATCATTTGTCACCATGGAGAGCTGAGAGAAGGTGTTGGATAACTTATACTACAGTCCCGACAGTCCGGCGGCCTATAGTGCATTGACAACTCTCTTTCGAGCGGCCAAACCCCAGGGGATACAACGTGCTCAAGTCCGAGATTGGTTAAGAAAACAAGACACCTATACCTTACATCGAGCTGCCCGTCGCCATTTTCTACGGAACCGGGTCATCGTGGGAGGACTAGATGCCCAATGGCTGGCGGATTTGGTCGATATGAGCGCCTTTGCCAAACACAACGATGGAAATCGGTATATCTTGACGTGCATCGATATCCTGTCGAAGTATGCGTGGGTGGTACCCACCCGGAGGAAAACGGGGGCGAATCTCAAAGCGGCGTTCAAGGACATCTTCAAGACCGGGCGCAAACCCATGTATTTGCAAACCGACGAAAGCACGGAATTCCTCAAAACAGACCGTTCCAACAGTTTCTGAAAGCCCAGAAGGTGTTTTTCTTCCATACGTACAACGAGACCAAGGCTTCCGTTGTGGAAAGGTTCAACAGGACATTCAAAGGCCGCATGTATAAATAGTTCACCTATAAGAATACAAGGCGGTACATCGATGTTCTCCCGAAACTTGTGAGTGATTACAATCGAGCCTATTACCGGAGTATAGAGAGAGCCCCCCTTATCGTGACCCAACGCAATGAAGCCCAAGTCCGGCGTGTCTTGTACCCCAATCGCAGCGAACGACGAAGGAGGTGTACAAGGTCGGGGACCCTGTACGAATCAGTAAAGTCAAAGGTCAATTTGAGAAAAGTTACTTGCCCAACTGGAGCGATGAGCACTTCAAGGGGAACCGTTGCTAGGGACGTTTTACGAGACGGAATTACAGCCTGTCGTAAAAACAAAGCAAGACTACTACACGGTGGAGAAGATTTTGAAAACGGAACGTCGACGTGGCAAACTGTTTCATTTCGTCAAATGGCAAGGCTGTCCCAGTTCCTTCAATTCCTGGGTCGCTGCCAACCAGGTGAAACGACTACAAAGCCAGACACCACTGCCGTCATCCTTCATTCCACGTTCGACCACGGTGGTATGAACAAACAGCAGCTGCATCTGAACACAGCGTCTCCCAAAACGCGCAAAGCGCAAGTGGGCTTTGTGGTTATATTGCTAACCCTGCTTAGTTTGTTGTACGGAGGTGTGTTTTACGACGTAGCCTATGTCAGCACGCTACTTAATCAACTTATAACTCCAGCCGTCAGTCAAACCAGTCTACAGATAGCACCTGTCACCTCCGTGATCGAAACGAGCCCAGTCATCAACACCACCACACCACGTGTACAGGCCACAACGAGCTCCACACCGAGCCCCACACCTACACCAAGTACACCTACTACGTCTGAAAATCCACCGGATTTCATCCCTCACAGTAAACAGACAACGACGACCGACGTTGTACCCACCACCACTCCAGTTCACTCGTATAAAATTTACAAGATCGGGTTACCACGACAGCGGATACACCTCCAACCATAGACCCTCGATGGCAGCATCCCTTCACTTGTGTCATCGCAGGACCTACGGGCTCCGGCAAAACGCACTTCGTCAGGAAGCTCATTCAACACGCCGACAGCATGAGCACCCCATCCATTGCCCGAGTCGTGTGGTGTTACGGAGAATGGCAGGCAGCGTATGCAGCAATGCCCCACATCACGTTCGTGGAAGGCCTTCCCAGCCTGGCCGATTTGGAACCGGACACCTTGGTGGTTCTGGATGATCTCATGGCGGAGGCGGATGCGCGGGTCACCCAACTCTTTACCAAAGGCATCCACCATCGACGGCTCAGCATCATCTACATTGTGCAGAATATGTTCAGTAAAAACAAAGAACATCGGAACATCAGCTTAAATGCCCACTACCTGGTGGTCTTCAAAACCCCGAGATATACCACTCAACTGCTGCATCTGGCGAGACAGATGTATCCCGGCCGCACACCGTTTGCGTTGGAAGCCTTTAAAGATGCCACAACCCGTCGGCACGGGTATATGCTCTTCGATCTCAAGCAAGCCACCCCGACCACCTTCGACTATGGACCGGCATCTTTCCCGGAGAGACCCACCACGTGTACATGCAAAAATAATGTAAACACATCCACAGTGGCTCCCCCAGTTGGGGTGTGTGTGTTTGATGATGGGGATAATAAAAAGAATTAATACCACAGCATGGTTGACTTTGTCTCTGTTCTCTGAGGTAGATAAAAAGAGCAGAGTTGTGGGTTCTGGCATTAGTGGTACATGATGTCTGTGCGAGTACGGAAGCATGCTCCGACGATCCGTGTATTGAAGACGGCCCCACCCAAGTTGGTCCGAACCATTGTACGCGTGCGCACCCCGACCTTGTACGCTGTCTGTGCGAGATCGGGTACAACCTGTTAAAAGGCAACGTACCACTGACTCTGGCTCAGAAGACCAAGTTGACCAAGCATAAGACAGGTCTCCGAACCCTAGTCCAGAAGCGAGTCTCTCAAACACAAAAGAAAAAGGTGTTACAGAAAGGCGGCTTTCTCGGGGTCATCTTAGCACCGTTGACCGCTTCCGCGTTGGGTCCAGTATTGGGTGGACTCTTCGGCCGACAATGAACCACACGAAAAAAATGGTCCTCGTCGAACCACGGTTCCTTCAAAACCTCCAATCGCCCTACTTTGTGCCACACACGGTGAAGACCATCAGCACCCTCGGTGAAGAGATGCAACAGATCTTACAAAGACCGGGGTTAAGCGACAGTGAGAAAGTACAACGATACAATGAGACGCTTCAACGGTACATGACGTTCATGGACCAATACAATTCCCTCTCTACTCCAGCAGCACCACCACCACCACCACCACCACCACCACGCGACACACCGCCGACCTCAGCACCGCTCCAACAGCCGCCATTACCAGGGGTACCACCCACAACCCCACAGTGGGTAGAAGGCGAAGTCCTGAAGAGTGTACCTGCATCGTTCAAGAAACAAGCTGGCCTGGTATTACAACGGATGAAACTGAATCCTAACATGAATTGGAATGATAAAGGCGAACTACTGGTACAGAATCAGGTGGTCCCTGGTACCCACATGACGGATTTAGTGAATGACCTGATGCGTCAACGCAGGTCGCACACGGATCCTCGAGGATGGGAGGTCTTCGCTCAAGGCTTGAAAGACATGCATTTACCACAGGAATTGGTGGGGAATCCCCAGCGCTGGGCCTGGATGCAGCGGACCCAGCAATCGCCGAGTGGCCCACTACCTTCTTGGGAAGCCGAGTGGGAACCGGAGTCACCCCCCAAAACACCACCACGACGGGCACCTTCTTTTCACGCCTTTAAGAAACCTCCCTTGATCAAGACACCCCACATCTCCAGAGCCGTGACACGTAGCAAGTCACCGCGACGAACACGATGCCGGACACAACCGCCCAAGGCCTGGAACACCTATTAAAACCAACAGCAGCAGCAGGACAGCTCAGTCGCCATGTTTTACCTCACCCTACCCAGTAACAGTTCGCTGGATGTGTTTCCTGACAACACCTTGGCCAAGTACGTGACCCAGTTACCGCAACCGTTGCATTTACCTGGACGATGGGAATGTGGCCTCGTGGATATCCAATACCCTTACTCGTGGTACAACGTGCGAGCCAATGAAGTGTGGTACGAGGTGACCTACGAAGGCAAAGACACCCGACTCACCCTCCCCGAAGGCCAATACGATACTCCCAAGGAGTTCATGCAGGGGCTGACAAGACTGTTGCATTATAAGGCTCTACGGGAGGTTACGAATGTTACAAAACCCATCAAAACCTTTCCCTTCAAGAATCACGTGGACTTCGATTACAACGCACACATCGTCGTCGGACAGGGCTGGATATTGTTTGGGCAGCAGGTCCTGAAATGGGTGTTTGCGCATTCTGATCGCATTTTCCAGGGCCTCGGTGGGTGGTAGCCCCATATCCTCTTCCTAGTGACGCTTGGTCTTCATGATGGACCTGTGCGTGGGGTCGCCTTTCATTTCAAGCGGTAGTAAGGTATACTGTTCATAGATCGCCATGGCTGTTTTTTCTGATGCAGGGGCGCATTTGGGTGTACGCCTGTTGTAAGTTATCCTGTCCGGCGTCCTCGATCGCTGCAGCGTGTGTATTGATAGCTGCTGTCACAATACGATCCCAGAAGGTAGGTTCTGTCTCACTTTCCTGGGATTTAGGCTGACTATGTGAGGTCAAGCTCTCCGTATCAGTAGACAGACTGTCAGCAATCTTTGTTTCGGTATCAGTCGATACACTCTCAGCAGTCTCTGTATCAGCATCCGCCTCAACGGACTCCTCGGAGTCTTCAATCCCATTGGTGTCGCATCATATCGTAATGTCTGGGGAACGTGCGTTCACACTCAGATCAAGTATAAGCGATGCTGACGGTTGAACGTCGACTGTGCGTGTTTTGGGAATACACTTACTTTCATAGACACTAACGCCCGCCAACGCCCATTGTTACGCCTTAACGCCCATTGTTACGCCTTAACGCCATATCTGTACGCCTTAACGCTCGTCTCAACGCCTTAGCACACTTTCTTAACGCTTTAAGGTCGTTTAGTGATGCGTTCCAACAAATGTTTCTTTGTACTATTTCTCTGACATACGCCGCTTTCCAGTTCATGCCCGAGATTTTCAACATCGACGCTGTTTTTTCGATTTACATATGAACCGCATCCTTATCCAACAATTTCATATGTGTCACGAGGTCGACATACTGCTGACGTAAATCTCGTCGTAGTCTGGGTGCCAATCTGTTATGGGCTAAAATTACGGCTTCCTTTTCGAATACCCTTTGTGTTGAAACTTGTTTTCTGTGACCCTCAACGTCTCGCCCATCTCGGCGTCCATACTTCCTTTGAACAAATCCTTCCATAGCCTTGAGTTCACATAATGTTCATTCCCTTGTACGGGTTCGGGTTGGTCCTTCACGGTTGGGTGATATTCCGGGACTGATGGTATGAAGCGGACCCGCTGTATGGGGGTGGGTTGCTGCTGCTGGACGAGTGCTGCCATGTGCGGACTCGGCGGATGGTGTAAGGGTATATGACGTTGCGGTGATCCCTCGCCGGGTAACAGGTGGGTCGTCAGCCGGCGATCTTCGGGGTATGGGCTTTTAAATTTACGAACAGGTAGCCGTACGGCGACTTATCGCCCCTTGAAACGCCTGCATGAAATGATCGATGTTCTGAGGATAAATTCGACTACCAAACACACGGATTTGTGCTCTGTCTCTGCTCTGGGATTGGCGACCAGCACAATGCATTGGCAGTTCAAGGCAATATCTCTGGACGCCTTCCCTTGAGGAAAGAGATTCTGGGTCAAATAGATGACGGACAGATTCTGATGATGGGATCCTTTAGTAAACAAATTGGCGATGTGTGAATTGTCCTTGGCCGCAGTCATGAGATCATCTAGCACTACCACGTTGGTCTGCTCGGGGTGAAAGTAATACGGTTCGTTTATGTCGCAGGAATCCCTGGGACGAAGCTCACATTCTGTAACCTTGTAGTTTTGTAGGCGGGCTGCCATTGGCTATAACACCAAACAACACGTGTCGGAGCTGGGGTTGCCACACTTTCCTGTAAAAACTTCATCACCCAGGACGTCTTTCCACATGCCGTAGGGCCGCTCACCGTCATCGTATAGGGATGCTCTACTGCTCTTGTTGGACATATAGCGGGACTCGGCGGTGTCTCTTGTTTGTGTTTGCGTTGAATGTGCCTGAGCATACTATCGCGACAAGAGAAAGTTCTCTGGCAGAACGTACACGTACACGACATGTTCATCAGTCGACCAATACATATGGACTGATGAGGAACACATGTTTATTCCTATGTTTACAGACACCACCACCAACATCACCACACACCAGTTCTACCACCACCACACCCTACCACCACCACCACACACCACCACACACCCCCACACACCACACCACACACATCACCACCACCACCACCACAACCGAGCGTTGACGGGCGTCAACATCCGGTGGTGGTGGTGGTGGTAGTGTAAGGTGGTTACAGAACTGGTGTGTGTTGGTATTGGTGGTGATGTCTGTAAATTTAGGGATGAACATGTGTCCCTCAGCAGTCCATATGTATTGGTCGACTGATGAACGTGTATGTTCTGTCCGAGAACCTTCTCTCGTCGCGATAGTATGCTCGGGCACATTCAACGCAAACACAACCAAGAGACACCGCCGAGCCCCGCTATAGGTCCAACAAGAGCAGTAGAGCATCCCTATACGATGACGGTGAGCGGCCCTACGGCATGTGGAAAGACGTCCTGGGTGATGAAGTTCTTAGAGGAAGGTGTGGCAACCCCAGCTCCGACACGTGTTGTTTGGTGTTATAGCCAATGGCAGCCCGCCTACGAAACTAGAAGGTTACAGAATGTGAGCTTCGTCCCAGGGATTCCTCACGTCCCAGGGATTCCTCACGACATAAACGAACCGTATTACTTTGTCCCCGAGCAGACCAACGTGGTAGTGCTAGATGATCTGCTGAGTGTTGCCAAGGACAAATCACACGTCGCCCACTTCTTTACTAAAGGATCCCATCATCGGAATCTGTCCGTCATCTATTTGACCCAGAATCTCTTTCCTCGAGGGAAGGCGTCCAGGGATATTGCCTTGAACTGCCAATACTTGTGTTGTTCTCCAATCCTATTGACATAGCACAAATCCGTGTGTTCGATAGTCGAATTTATCCTCAGAACATCGACTATTTCATGCAGGCGTTTCAAGAGACGACAAGTCGTCCGTATGGCTACCTGTTCATAAATTTAAAAGCCCATACCCCCGAACATCGCCGGCTGACGACCCACCTGTTACCCGGCGAGGGATCACCGCAACGTCAAATACCCTTACACCATCCGCCGACTCCACACCCGGCAGCACTCGTCCAGCAGCAGCAACCCACACCCATACAGCGGGTCCGATTCATACCATCAGTCCCACAATATCACCCAGCCGTGAAGGACCAACCCGAACCCGTACAAGGGAATGAACATAATGTGAACTCGAGGCTATGGAAGGATTTGTTCAAAGGAAGTATTGCCGCCGAGATGGGCGAGACGTTCAGTGCCACTGAAAACAAGTTTCAACACAAAGAGTATTCGAAAAAGGAAGCCGCAGTTTTAGCCCATAACAGATTGGCACCCAGACTACGGCGGGCTTTACGTCAGCAGTATGTCGACCTCGTGACACATATAAAATTGTTGGATAAGGATGCGGTTCATATGGAAATCTAAAAAACAATGTCGATGTTGAAAACCTCGGGCACGAACTGGAAAGCGGCGTATGTCAGGGCAATAGCACAAAAGAAACATTTGTTCGAACGCATCATTAAACGACATTAAAGCGTTAAGAAAGTGTGCTAAGGCGTTGAGACGAGCGTTAAGGTGTACAGATAGGGCGTTAAGGCGTAACAGTGGGTGTAGGCGGGCGTTACTGTCTATGAAAGCAAGTGTATTCCAACAAGTGAGAAATGACTACATTGTAGTCAAAACCTGCGGCAGTGGCAATAATACAGTGAAAGACATATCAGCGGAGGTAGTGGTAATTGTAGAAAAAAAAGCGCCATCTGCAAGTGTTTTCATGCCAAGGGAAGTAATTTTCAACTTCTAACCCACAATTGTAGGAATTGACTAATAGGTTTGATACCATATATATATATTCACTTTCCCCGTTCAAATTCCGACAATTTTGACTGGTCCGTGCCGTCTATACTGAATTGACCGACGAAGTCACAATGATCTTACAGTTACATTGACCTCAAAAATTTGCATATGACCTCTGTGACGTCACAGCGACAGCCAATCAGAAGCGAGTATTTTGAGAGAGGTCAAGTATGGCCTGTGTGGTGGTCAAAATGGCGGCCTGTGGGGTGGTCAAAATGGCGGCGTGTGGGGTGGTCAAAATGGCGGCGTGTGTGGTGGTCAAAATGGCGGCGTGTGGGGTGGTCAAAATGGCGGCGTGTAGGGTGGTCAAAATGGCGGCGTGTGGGGTGGTCAAAATGGCGGCGTGTGGGGTGGTCAAAATGGCGGCCTGTGGGGTGGTCAAAATGGCGGCGTGTGGGGTGGTCAAAATGGCGGCGTGTGTGGTGGTCAAAATGGCGGCGTGTGGGGTGGTCAAAATGGCGGCCTGTGGGGTGGTCAAAATGGCGGCGTGTGGGGTGGTCAAAATGGCGGCGTGGTGGGGTGGTCAAAATGGCGGCGTGGTGGGGTGGTCAAAATGGCGGCGTGTGGGGTGGTCAAAATGGCGGCGTGTGGGGTGGTCAAAATGGCGGCGTGGTGGGGTGGTCAAAATGGCGGCGTGTGGGGTGGTCAAAATGGCGGCGTGTGGGGTGGTCAAAATGCCGGACTGTAGAAAAACGTATAAAAGAAGGCGATTTTTAGCGGTGGGGTGTATTCATTGCACTACTTGCCTGACTTACCTGACCTGACCAGCCTGCCTGCCCAGCCTGACTCACCTCTAGCCTGCCTGCCCTGCCTGCCTACCAGCTTGTATGAGACGTGGAGAGAAAGCATGAGACGTGGAGAAGATTTTCCATTGGACCCAACAGCACCTTCGGTTGAAGTTTTACCCCAAGACGAGCGTGTCAGGGACATTTATCGACGTCACTGGGCTACCATACGCCATTGTTTTCACCGTGACCGTCGTCTATTGGACTTGTATAACTTTCGACTGCAGGACCTCACGTATCTGTCTACCTATGCCGAGAACATTTTCACAGATCAGGTGACAGCGTTCAAGTTGAATATGACATTCGGGTACATTTTACGGCACAAGGACACGGACCAGGTGCGGTATTATTATCCCAGCAATAATACCTATGTGTTTGATCAGCCGTTCACGGTGACGGATGCGATTTCTCTGGAGCCACTCATCGACCAACTCACTACGTTGGATCCACTGGAATGGGCCCGGTTGCAACGCCCCAATACCCAGTGGCTTGTGGAAATGGTGACCAACGTCACATTTTTCGTCACAAAAATGAGAGATCATCCTATCGGTGCTCCTGTACTACTACCCCCTTGGCTGCTTCGTCGAAAAGGCCTGTATGCATTAACAGCAGGGACACACGGGCCCTACAAAGACCGGAAATGTCTGTTTCGGTGTTTGGCCGTGCATGTGGACGAGTGTGACCCCAAGGGTTGTGACAGAGTGGCCAATGACTATTGGGAACAGTATTTACAGCAGCAAGACTTGGATGAGCGGCACTTCCGTGGAGTTCCCTTCAAGAATTTGGATGACGTGGAAACACTGTTCAACCTCAATATCTTTGTATACCGATTACGATGCGAGGAGGATACATTTGTGGCTGAATTGGTTCGTCGTTCAACAGAACGGTATGCTTCTACAATGCAAGTCAATGTGTTCGACGACAATGGCGTCAGTCATTTTTCGCTGATCTACAATATGAGCCAGTACGCTCAGTCTTACAGTTGTGCCCAATGCCATCGGGTGTTCAAAGAATCGTCCAAATTACATCGACACGAGAAGATTTGTGACAACAGTGTCAAGCGAAAATTTCCGGGTGGTGTGTATCATAATACGCCTACTATTTTGCAGGAACTGGCCGATCAGGGTCTGATCATACCGGAGGCGGACCGTTATTTTCCCTACCGGGCGTGTTACGATTTTGAGGCCCTGTTGGAGCCCATGGACATGTTTTCAGCGAAAACGCAGTGGACGCAGCGCCATATTCCTCTGAGTGTGAGTATTTCGAGCAACGTACCTGGCTATGACGCTGCACCGGTGTGTTTCGTGTCCACTGGGGATTCCCATGAGTTGATCAGCCGCATGATGGCGTATTTAGAGGAAGTCAGTGCGGCTAGTACAGAATTGTTGGTGTCCAAGTTCCAGGACGTCCTGGATCAACTGGACGATCGGATTCTTATACTGGGTGTAGCGTTTAGTGACGATGAAGAGTCCGAGTCCGAGTCGGAGCCCGAGTCGCAGCCCCTGCAGTCGCAGGATGTGCCTTTACCGAAACCGTATGCGGAGAAATTGAAAGTGCGCTTCCTACAATATCTAGGCCAGTTACCGGTGCTAGGTTTCAACTCGGGGCGATATGACTTGAACATGGTGAAGGAATTTCTTTACCCCTACTTGGCCCAGGCGAATACCATCAAGTCCGTCATCAAGAAGATCAATACTCATATGGCCCTCACTACCACATCACTCCATTTCCTGGATGTACGGAACTACTTAGCTCCTAATTATAGCTATGATCAGTGGGTGAAGGCGTATGACTGTGCACAAACCAAAGGGAGGTTCCATTACACGTATATATCGACGCTCGACTGTTTGGAGGAAACACAGTTGCCACCCCGGAATGCCTTCTTTGATGATTTGAAGCAAGTGGAATGTCCCGTAGACACGTACCGGGAACTACAGCAGGTATGGAACGATCAACATATGCAGACCTTGCGAGATTTCCTGATATGGTATAATAACCTAGATGTGGTTCCTTTCCTGGAAGCGGCCGAGAAAATGGTTCAACTCTTTCGTCGTGAGATGCACGTCGATATCTTCAAGGAGTGCTTGAGTTTACCGGGTCTGGCGCTTCGCCATCTTTTTCAAGCGTGTCCTACATACTTCTCGCTGATACAGCAAAAAGATGCAGACATGCATGATTGTCTAAAGCAGAACACATTGTGGGCGGACCGAGTCTTATTTTTCACCGTTACCACGAGAAGGACGTCACTAGTCTCCCCAGTGGAAAACCCTGTGCTAAGATCATCGGATTCGATGCCAATGCCTTGTACCTGTGGTCTCTGGCCCAACCTATGCCCAGTGGCCATTATACACGTTGGTTGGCGGAAGGTCGGCATTTTACACCGCAACGCACGCCCTACAAGCATCTGGCTGATCAGTGGTTGGATTGGGAAGCCTATCGACGGGGAATTACTATACGACACCAAACCAGCGCCACAGAGAAGCGCATAGGAGATCGTCGACTCCCCGTCGATGGGTTTGCCCTGGTGGGTAGGACACCCACCGTATTCCAATTTTACGGTTGCTATTGGCACGGTCACGGATGTCATTTCAGCGCTGGACGCTTCAACGAACGACGTGGAAAAACACCGGAAGAATTACGGGAAGAAGTGGTGGAGAACGGTGATTATGTGAAAGAGAGAG
>JAVTVY010056369.1:0-29842 GCA_036873755.1 Hanleya hanleyi | reverse complement strand
ATGCCGTCCACCTCTTATAGCTGCAAATTTACTGAGCTGCTGTCTATCTAATGAAAACCTTCCGTATAAATATTTCTACAGACATTTTAGTCGAAATTATTTGGCATAATCATCGTACAGTATTTGCAGTACTGAATGAGGTCTATAGCCATTTTTACCGGATCACAAACAAGCTGCATTGGCGGGTAAGCGGGAACACTCATATGGTCCACCATACTTTTCGTAGCGTTGATACGGCCCAGTCTATACCACGATAGCTAGATGCTAGACTAATGACGTCAGTGTGACGTGATGCAGCGAGAATGCATCCGCTATATTTGTCATTTGCGAAGCCTCACGTCGTGTCCTGAATTCTTTTATCATTCTGTCGAGAACTCTTCAAGTATCATCAGTATTAGTAACGGGAAATTGTTTCATAAATCTGCAGCAGATTTTCTAACATAAATGAGCACACATAACATCTAGTATTTTGTGGAATAATTAAACGTAACCTGTTGGACATAATCTGTTAATATGATCGGTATTTTTGGCACTGGACGGACAATTATTACAGGTATACTCACGACATGGTGGTGGTAAATAATCTAGGCCAATATTTCCACGCTGCTGGGTTCCGTCTGATAGACGACATAGGCTTCATTATTAAATCAATGTATTAGCTATTTTTATACCAATTGCATGAGAAGAACAATCGCCTCTTCAAATTATCCCCTCGCTAAACTGGTTTCAAATAAGACGGAAAATGCCATAATCTCTGTAAAATATTTGTGTGAGTCACTTTCAGTGGATTTCCACGATAACGGATAACAATTAACGTCCTTATCTAAACCGTTCTATTCGGTTCATGGAAGATTATATCTGCGTTACCAATCACAAGGGAAAACCTACGGTAAATGCGGGATATATGCTAAGGAAGGTGAAAATTGAAGACAAAAATGTCGATTGTGAAAATGTGGCGTGCTTTGGATTATGAACATGGCGTGAGAGATTATAAATTAATTCGATATATGCAAAATACAAGATAACAACAAGGAAAAAAGTAAGATATCAAAGATTGATTCTGGTGGACTCGAACCTACATCGTCAAAAAAGAAACACAACAAAAGCGTGACTGGGATGCAAATCATCACAGGGATCACGTTCGTTCTTGTGATGATTTTATAAATATGCAGTCAGTACTGGAATATCTGTTTGTGAGGCCATGTGACTTTTTGTCAGTACGCCGGCTTCGTTTTCCACCATCCTTTTCATGTTGCGTTTATTTGTTCTTGTGGTGTTCCTATATATGCAGTCAGAATATTGGTATGTTGTCTTGTCAGTACACGGGCATGTTTTCTCACCACCTTCATATGCTACCTTTAATTAGACATTACAAATGATCTACCCGCCCCAGCCTCTTGAGACCTAGACCTAACATAGACCTAATACATAATAAGAATTACATACACAAATTGTATGACAGAAAACGTAGAAATTTGATAAATAACTATTGTCTTTTAGACGATTCAACCGCAAGACTTTGATACTGAGTGAACTGGATCTACTGGAATTTGTTTCCTCGATATAGGTTATTATCGTCACACAGAGGTCTTTTTATCTTTTTATCGTCCGTGCTCTGGAAATGAGACTCTCTGTTAGACATATGTTTAGGTGAGATCACAAGGAACTATTTGCATAGTACAGTAGCATCCGACTGTCTGTTTCGTAGTGTAATGGAGGGAAGACAGCTAGTCTCTTGGCCTCTGTCGGTAAAGACGGGCGAGTATTAAAGGTCCAACATGTATCTAACCCATTCACTCACGTAAAAACACCTAAACATAATTTCCATTGACGTTTCGTTTAAACAAAATGCGATTAAGGACGCCGAAAAAGCCTTGGTGGAACTGACTGAAGAAAATAAGACTTCATGGAAAGCGGAACAGGTTGTGATCCTCAAATTAGTACCGATAGGTGTAGTGTAAGGTGTAGTGTAAATGTACACTGATATGGCCGCAAACATTTGTCATCTGATATAGCTAACTGACCCTAACTGGCGTAAAAACGAGCGTCTTGTCCGTCATTCAATATTCAGCCGGGCTCCACTAAAGAATTTCCGTGTCCACAATCCAAAAACCTATCCCATAATACAGCATTAGCATTACTTTAACAACTGCATGCTAGTTTCCTGCAAGAGAGAAATGGTCAACAGTTTCCAATGATGCCGGTCAATAGTTTCCAACGTTGCCGGTGTGGAGGCTAAGAATGTCCGGTGGCTAAGAGTGTCCGTCGCCTATCTTATAACGCCTATCTAGCTAGGACACTTTTCTCCACATTGGGGATCACTGTCCGTCCTTATGGAAAGGGGCACTAATCACCAGGAAATTCTCATCCATCACACCGGCAATACATCATCATGCTCCAAAAACATGAAATCCGTATCGCTGATCAGTATTTTTAATCCATATATCTAGAAATTAGACAAAAGTAACCTAGAGGAAGTTAGGAAAAAGTACAACCGTACACAAGATCATGTTAGTTGTCTTTGTGCAGTGTTGTAATATCTTGAGTCGTGCTCTGAAATTTAGTTCATAGATAATTAATGCTTGAGCATGTATAACGCTATCGCAACTCTCAAATGGAGTATATTTGGGAAGGTGAAACATCAGGGAAGAAAACAAACTCTACTTGTCTTATCTAGTTGGTAAATAATGGAGAAACTTTCTGGTTGAATTACTGATTTGATGCCTTAAGTAATCTAGTTAGAACGATGAGAGATAAACGGTACTGTATGTCGTACTCTCAGAACGCGATCTGTCAGGAAACGGGGAAGATTGATTGCGCCTCTCTTAGAGGCAACACGGTACACCGGTAGGTGGGATCATAACGAACTATTGGCCACATTCCGCTATCATCCAACTCTCTTTATCATGGCATGATGAATGAAAGACGGTTAGCCTCAGTCGTCTGAGAAATGTGAATATGAAAGACTGAACATATAAGCTCATGCACGAAAGAATCCCGAAACATAATTCGACAAATTGCGCTGATACTTGCTACACGGATTGAAAAAGGCTTCAACTTAACTGGTGCGTGATTAATACACTTTGGGATCATCAAATGCGAAAGGTTTGAGCGTGTTAGGGAACTGTGGCCAAATTTGGCCTTCCTGATACTATGGTCACATGGCTTCGTCGAGAAGAAAATCGTTTTCTTTGAATGTTTTTTGGCAAACGTTATAATAAATCGAATCTGGCCTATGAATGTCAGAATTGACGACCTCGTATTTCACATGCTTCATTTTCTGTCCACGCGGAGATCCGAGTTAAATGGGATTTTTATCCCTGTGGGAATTTTAGTCCGCTTGGTATGCTAGCTAAGACTGACCTTTCTCACCCACGAACTCATAAGGAACTTTAAGAATGGTAATTTTGTCTATGGAAAAGCAATGAAATTTCTTAGGCCTGGGCTTCTGTGGATGTCAAAAAGAGATCATACAAACCTGCTACAACATAAAGCTCTAATAGTAACTCCAAACGTATCTAGCGAGAGATGATAAATCACAATAGTATTCTACCACATTTTAGCACGGCATACACATTTCTGAGTAAAAATTATGAAAATTCTTCAATTCGCAGAGAGTCAGGGAGGTTTGCCCTGCCAACCCTTCGCCGCCCACCCCCTGAACCCCCTTGACCACGGGTCTATGGTCATGGGCAAATTCGAAATGGAAGCTATGCGAATATAAATGTTTCTTGCATGGAAGTTCCAACACCATTTTATTGATCACAACATTGTTTCACCATTCATTCCACAGCTTCATCGGAAAAGATGTATGAATAGGCAATACGAAGAATAGACAATTGGAAAAAGCTTACATGAAACTCGCGGTTCTGAAAAATATGTATTGAATAGCAGTTTCTAGATGGTAATTTCATCGAATTCCTGTCACAGTATGAGTAACATGGGCTACACGTACAGACATCAGATCTGACATTCATTATTCAATGATGAGGTACAGTAATCATTATTTAATGATGAGGTACAGTAAAATGAATCCCTGTCACCATGCCGTCCACCTCTTATAGCTGCAAATTTACTGAGCTGCTGTCTATCTAATGAAAATCTTCCGTATAAATATTTCTACAGACATTTTAGTCGGAATTATTTGGCATAATCATCGTACAGTATTTGCAGTACTGAATGATGTCTATAGCCATTTTTACCGGATCACAAACAAGCTGCATTGGCGGGTAAGCGGGAACACTCATATGGTCCACCATACTTTTCGTAGCGTTGATACGGCCCAGTCTATACCACGATAGCTAGATGCTAGACTAATGACGTCAGTGTGACGTGATGCAGCGAGAATGCATCCGCTATATTTGTCATTTGCGAAGCCTCACGTCGTGTCCTGAATTCTTTTATCATTCTGTCGAGAACTCTTCAAGTATCATCAGTATTAGTAACGGGAAATTGTTTCATAAATCTGCAGCAGATTTTCTAACGTAAATGAGCACACATAACATGTAGTATTTTGTGGAATAATTAAACGTAACCTGTTGTTGTACTTTCCGCTTACGGTGGAGTATCGTGCATGAGGTAGGAGTATCGTGCATGAGGTAGGCTAGCCAAATTTTGACATGACACCACTTGTCCCCAACGCCATGCACCGGCCATCTACATCTACATATCACCGGCCGTCTACATGTACATATCACCGGCCATCTACATGTACATATCACCGGCCATCTACATGTACATATCACCGGCCATCTACATGTACATATCACCGGCCATCTACATGTACATATCACCGGGCATCTACATGTACATATCACAAACGGTTTTGTTTTAGCCGGCTCTTACCACAGAGTTCCGCTCTCTGTAAAATGGGATAAACTTTCTATTTTGCCGGTGTAAAATCCAGGATCATTTGTGATATACAGGCGACTAGTCCGTCATTCAATATTCAGCCGTCGTCCATTAAAGAATTTCCGCGTTCATAATCCAAAGACCTAATCCATAAAATGACATTAGCACCAAATGAAAAGGATAAATCATAGTATTCATAATACTAGGCTAATTTCCTGCCAGACAGAAGCGGTCAACAGTTTTCAATGATGCCACCTGGTCATGATGTTCCAAAAACAGCAAATCGGTATCACCGATCAGTATTCTTAATCCATATGATATACGTTGTCAATTTCCGAATAGGAAAACCGCGACAATCTATTTGGTTCGCGATTTTCGTCGTTGCTAATCCAAACAGCAAAACGATGTAAAGATGAATTTCTCGTTTGAAATTTTGATACTGGCAAATATTAAAGGATTTACGTGTATTTCATTTAAAACACATTATGGCGTTACGGCGAGCGCCAGTGAGAACAAAGCCGTTTACGACGTGTGCATGTTTATGGCCGGCGAATGGCGTTAATGACACGACAAACCCTTATTCGTGAGAATAAGGATTCTGAATTACGGACGTGAGAATTTTGATGAATATGACACTTGTAACCGAGATTAACTGTGTCTCTGTTGGAGGAATGTAGAGGTGTATAGACGTACGGTCCGCCATTCAATATTCAGTCGTCGTCCATAAAGAATTCCCAAGTGAATAATCGAAAGAACTTTCTCGTACGACCGTTAGCATCAACCCCAAATATGCATCAAATGCAAAAAGGTGGTTTCCTGCGAGAAGTGCGTGTCAACAGCTTTCAATGATGACGGCAAGACATCATACGGTTCTTTGCATAAACTCCTTATCATTCACCAGTAATCAGAGATAGATTTACACTCCTCTTCTTCATTTCTCTTGTCTGTGCTGCACACGTAGTGTAATCGTAATGTGGTGTAATAAAAGCATCACGAATCGTTGGATTCATGGTGTGTGCTTTAGAATAGGTTAACCGGAAGACTATACTGTGAAGTCATGTGGCTCTGTCAGTATGTCTGCACCTCTTCCCACTTCCCTTATATGTGTTGTAATAAGAGGAACTTCTGGTACATTTTTTTTTGTATATTACTGTATCCATCCGGTTCTCGTTTACACGGTATTATGAATGGAATAAAGCTTTTGACCTCAATCGGCTAAGATGTGTGGATAGGACGGGTCCAAACTGTAACATACCCAGGAAATTACGCTGTAACATACATGCAATTGTCAGCCCCGTTTACTTTTGAAGAATTGCACCATACGAAAGCCGAATACTAAAACGGCTTGGAATTTTCGGAGTAAGAATATACTTCATAAAATGCGTAAGTTACAGGAGTCCTCCAATAAACGTTGGTTCATATCATGTGATCGCGTACATAAAATCGCAAACGGCTGTGAATAAAGTCGTCCGACAGGAGTGAGTCAGTGAAGATGATTTAACGTCGCTTTCAACACTATTTCAGTCATATCACGACGTTTGGTTCCTATTCCTTTTCAGACCCGGAAACCACACGGGTAGAGTCCTATTCGTTTTAACACCCGGGACTCCAAGGGAACCACATGGGTGCAAACAGTTTAAGCGGCAAACGTTTACTTTCTGAATCAATAGTCACATAATTCTGTGATGGCGTTTAATATCGCCCCCCCCCCCCTCCCCAATACTTAACGATACATAGTTTGTTATCACTGAAACATTAAGGATGTGGAGGACGTTCATTTCTAGAGGTTCATAGAAGATAATACATGATAAAACAAAATGGAGGGTCACCATACTCGTTAAGAAAATATGACAGCCATACGTATGTGTATCAATGGATCTTTTTGATTTTTTTCTTACTTAAAGATGTAATCAGCCTGAAACCTAGACTGAAATCGATGTCTCTCAAACTCCGCGAAGGTGACATATGTTACAACAGGTACAAAATGAAACACATTTGACCACAAAAAACTAAACTTGTTTCTACCATTCACGAGGAAATAGAAGGAATTGATTTTTAAAAATAAACGGCATGGCATGCCGTTTATTTTTCCACGGCTGTGTCAACAAGCGTGAACACGTGACGTGCATTCTACCAACGTATGCTATGCGACATTACCGAACAATAGGCACGAGCCATGATGTTATCCCATGGCTGCAGCTGTTCCGCATTCAGATTCGTGAGCATCGCTACGTCACTCGTACGTCATTTCCCTCTCGGCGTACAACACACACACAATGGCGAAACAGAAAACCCGTCGAAGCGGGCAGAGTTTCAAATTTCTCTGACAAGATATTCTTACATTCGTTGTATATGGCGATCCCAAAATCATCAAATACATATGATTCTTCAGTAATCTTCCCTGCTGGAAAACGCAGAGGAGAGAATTTGACAAAATCTATCGATTTTGAGGCTGATTACATCTTTAAAGCTCATCAAATAAAACTTCCACAGGTCAAAAATTTTCCTTTTTGCTATATAATACTAAACACAGATAGTTCTCTTTGTTTATGTAATAAAAGCAGTGGATCACCATGTTTTGTTGAAAAATAGTAGCAGTATAACAGACAAATTAAGCCTTTCCGGTTATATATCCAAGAAGGGTGAGGACGGGGAATCATGGTGGGGTTGGGGAATATTTTGGAGATTGATCTATAAAGTATTTACACGTTAACTTTGCCTTTTTTTGAAAGTCAATACTGATGAATTTGGGGTCAATTGTACATCACAAGCATAATCTTCAACCTCATGAGCACTTTGCGCTCTCCAATCGTTGAATCTGAAATGACAACTTTTTGGTCATGCCTACCGCTCTATCGAGCCGCTAGTAATACGGACAATTGGATAGCAGTCTTTTGTTCATTTGTATCCTATTGTGAGGTATCTGGACAATTTTGCTAGAAAATTCAGCCTCTGGTGAAAAAATCGACAAATCACCATGTTATAGTTCCATATAAAGCGCATGTAAATGAACGTCCTCTAATCCCTTTAAAACGCTAGTAATAACACGAGAGAGAATGAAACACAATAATATTGTACCACACATTCGTTTGGTATACACACATAAACAAGAGGAAATTAGACAGAACTAAATACATTAAATTGAATCATGCCATGCACACGTCTCCCCGCCGGACCCCGGTTGGGGGATATAGAATTGTTGTTTGCGTGTGTTTGTGTGTGTGTTTGTGTGTGTGTGTGCGCGCACGTAACGTTTTCCCGTTAACACGATAACTATTCATTCAATTCACTTCAACTTTTAACTGAAGGTATAATTGGGGAATAGCTTTCGGCTTATTGATTCTGAGATCGGTAGGTCAAAGGTCAAGATCACTTGGGCTAGAAATGTGCAAAGAGAGGGAATCGCCAGTTCCAGTTTATTAATTGATACCAAGCATTGAGTATATAGTAACGGTGGAGCAAAGAAGAAAGTCATTTTATGTTTAGGTCAAAAGGTCAAAGGTCAAGTTCACTCAAGCCAGAAAACCTGTAAAAAATGGAAAATCTCCTATTCCACGTCCAGAATTGGTTCAAACCTAGCTTGATGTCTATCATGCATAGGTGGCAGAGAATAATCCTATATAACATGAGGTCAAAAGGTCAGACAAGGGTTATGGTCACCTAGGCTGAAAAATGTGGAAAAATGGGAAATTGTGAAATCAATTCGGAGATGTGGATTATGATCAAATTCCAAGTATACCTCAAACTCATTGCAAGTAGTTAATTTTGGTTGATTATTACCTCTCGGCCAAATTTGAACAAAGGATAAAAGTCATCGGCATCGTCTGTCTGTCCATTTATCTGTCCGTAGTCGTTGTGGGCATAATATTTATTGAAGGACTATAACCAGGCTTACCAAATTGATACATCAGTTTCACTTGGTGATGGATCAGCAGTCTGTGAAACTAACTTGACATAATTAAAAAGGTCAAATTCTACTTTTTGCAGTATATTTTGAATGATTATAGTTGAGTATTCAAGTTCAGGGTGAGTGAGTGAATATGAGTTAACGTCGCTTTCAACATTATTTCCGTCATATAGCGACGAACCAACAAAGCACCACACAGTCAAGCTGCGTTCCTGCTGCTTCAAAGATTTTAAAGACACCCTCCATCCATCCTGCAAAACACTGAGGACAACACACAAGACAGAAACAGGACGCTTACATAGTGCAATAAAAACAAGTGATATTACAGTGCTAGACATCACATTATCAAGTTCCTGTTGTTTCTCCGCAAGATGCATTGAAGCTACAGGAACCCGTGCCCATCGGACACCCACCAACTACCAGCATATTGCACATGTACTTGATGAGGAACTCGCATTCTACCAAATTTGACTGACCTTGACCTATTCCTACAAGGCCAGTCATTGTTTATTATGATATATCATGAAACATTATACTTATAGCCAGGCTTTCCAAATAAATTGTATGTATTTTGTTTTCATTTTTTTCAAGGTCAGATTGTATTTATTTATTTTCACGCCGAGCGATGTTAAATGAGTACTAGTATTTTTTGTTTTGTCTCCTCTGACGGGGAAAACTGGCGGGGGATATGTAAGCTCATGGCTCTTGTTTATATCTGAGCTACGTTTTAGTATGTCGTTGATACTGGGAACTGCATCACTAGGTAGTTGTTTCGGTTTACGCATTTATCGGCGCTCCTCTTCGGTTTGCTTATAGAAATGATATACATATACCACCCATCAAGCTAAACAAACGGCTCCTCGTCTCAACTATCTTGTGTTTGCCTGCGTTAAACAACCGTAGAGAAACAAGCTCTTCTTCACTATGGTTGATCAATAATGGACAACGTCTGCTGAATGAATTGCCGATTTGACGCCTTAAGTTAGCAATCTGGCTACCACGGTGGAAGATAAACGGTACCATTGACACATCAAATGAAGTTTTTATTATCAGTTGCACTCCCAGAACGTGTCTGAGAATGGACAGCCAAGATTGATTGCGTCTCTGCTAGAGGCATCTTTACACCGAGACGGTACACCAGTAGGTGGGATCATAAGGAACTATTGGCATATTCCGGTATTATCCCACTCTCTTAATCATGACAGTATGAATGAACGACAGCTAGCCTGCTGACCCCTATCTTCTATGAAATGTATACGTGAAATGTCCTGGCTATAACCCATACAAAAACATCGAAACATAATTGCCATCATGTTCGATTTAGACGAATTGCGCTGCTGAAACTTGCAGCAGGAAATACAAAATAGACTGCCTATTGTGTAAACAAATCTCGCCTAGCGGCATTCGCAAGATTCTGTGTTAAATCGCAACTGTTCATGGCCAAAAACCAATGCAGGTGGTATAAACACAGATTTACGAAAAATTCGATCTGAGAACCTACATCATATTTAGATATATTGTACTACTCACTTTTCCCATATACGTACAAAGAATGAGAGAATTCGGTAAACTTTAATTGATATTTTGACCGGAAATACCTTGAATTTTTCCAGAAAAAGAACTATTTCCCCGTACTTTCTTTATAATTTAGGTAATTTTACAGGTTTTGTATTTTTTTTTCTTCAATTTATGATTGTTTATTTCACAAGAAAGGGAATTTATGAAAAGTACCCTTAATACTTGCTATTTTTATTGTATTTTATGTTCAGCATTGGTAGCTGAAGAATCCATGAATATTTTAAAAGAATTCTGTGGACTTCTAGGAAACTATAGCGATCCACCCTAATAAACCCAGAACTAAGTGATAATATGAGTAGTCACAATCAAAGCCTGACTAAGATACGACAATTATTGAGAAAACTACATGAAAATCAATTCGCCTCACGGAATATATATCGGTAATATGGATTTGATGAAAGGAACATCACGATGACTTTTTGGCATCATTGAGTGCTGACCGCTTCTCTCTAGCTGGAAACTAGATTGGGTTAATATAGAAGTTGCACGATGTTTGATACTGATATGCTCTTACGAATTAGGATTGTCCATAATGAACGCGGAAATTCTTCACGGACGAATGTTGGCATATGAATAACAAATCCGACGCCTTTATTCATAAAATGCAAACAAGTTATGAGGATCCACAGCTATGCTGGCTTAAAATGAGGCACCAGAGGTTCTAAAAACCCCCACGGCCGTTAATAGTTCCGCCCATGTAACATCTCGTGGCATGGTATATACATACCAAATTTTGAAAGAATCCGATGAACGGTTCTCAAGATATTACCCGGAAATGCATATAGCATTCTACCACCAGGTATAGGGCCACCTATTGATGAAAGTGGTCGAAATGCAATCCCAGGGGACATCTCATGACATGGTATATAAATACCAAATATGAGAAGAATCCCTTGAACGGTTCTCTGGTTAAACGAATTTTTGACGGGCGAATAGATGGATGCACTGACACACAGACGTTCGGACGGATGGATAATCGGAATCCAGTATACCCCCCTACTGTGTACCGGGGCATCTATTGGTAAATTGGTAAAGTTGTGATCTTATTGCCCTGACTTGATAGGACACATTTTGTTGTTGATGTAATACAATTTATTATTGTTGTACATGTAATACAAATTACTTTCGTTATCAGGTTGGATAGATTCATTTCATGCACACCTAATACATCTCGAAGTTTCATGCATTTATTCAGACGATATAGCAAGTAAACATTGGCTTTATTCAGCATGTCATTCAAAAATAAACCTAGACCTATAAGGTTCACTGCCGATATTGGCATAAATAGATACCAAACTATTCTTTATAAGTGTTCCCAAGACGTGGAAATTTTACAAATTACAACTGAAGCATAATTAAAGGCAACTGAGTAGATGGTAATTGACAAGCAGGAAGAGATGTCGAGATTTAAATTGTAGATTTAAACTTGCACTACATGTACATTTTCCAGTACATTATACAACTCAATTCTCCATGTAGTTATCTCCCCTGTGCACTACATCTACCTGTAGAAAAATTATTTTGATGCATGTAATATGTAGATTTATGAGATCAGGTAGAACGCTTACAACATTCCATGAATATTTTGGAAGTAGAATGGAAAGAAAACATTTCTGAATACAGGGAAATTATGTAAATTATGTAAATGATTTGACCAACAATAGAGTCTAGAAACTTACCACAAGAAGGCACATAATACATAATGTTGGGATTAAACCATGATACAGATGGACAGAAAAGTGTACTGACAGACAGACAGACGAGGACCTGATCAACGAAATATAAAAAAGGCACATCTACAGATTACATTCTATATTGGACAGAAGTTTCGTCAACCTGCCTTCAGCAGTTCTCAAGATACGGGAGTCCGGGGCAAAAGAGGAGGGGCAGACGGACAGATGGACAGACGGACGGACAGGTGGGGTGACAACAATACCCCTGAGACCAATGAGGCTGAGGGGTAAAAATGCATCATTCAATGATCGTTGTGAACAGAGTTGTTCGACACTGTGTGAGACTGCATTGGTCAATATTTTTTATCCTAATGAATCCTAAACCAAATGTCTTGGTGGACACAAGCCGAATATATGTCGGGATTGGGGAGTTCGTATCGTCCGTGTTTGTTATTTGTTTTTTTTTTATATTCGGAGATCCGGGTTCATACATAGTACAAATCTGCTACAACTTAAAGCGCCGGTAGCAATACAAACATTCTGAGCTAGGGATAATAAATCACGATAGTACTCTACCACACTCTGCTTGGCATACACATTACCGAAAGGAAATTAGAAAAGCCTTTGCCATCAACTGGGTGTGATCATGGTATTCTTACACAGAGACTTGAACTGGAAGATATTCCATCAGTTGGGGCTTTCAACCACACCAGCCTATACAAATCACCGGTATGGTGCATTATCTATTGATATCAACGTAGTATAGCCGGCATAAATCTCTAGCTTACTTCACTGCCCGCACATGCAAGAACGCCATCAACCTGAGATTGCAATAAAAGGTTATCGAATTGAATATTCTCGGATGTTGGTATTACGTGCTGTCTATGAAATCACTTTTGAGAAAGATATCGTAAAACCATATCTGTCTCGACCTCTCCGTGCCAAGGATCACAATATGCGATAAATGCTTGATAAAGCCTTTTTACCTGCGGCACGCAGGTCTACGAGAGGCTCGCGTTGTTGTTGTTCTTGTTGTTCTTGTTCTTCTTCTTGTGACTTTTTGAAATACGCATGCGCTGAGAGAGTGCGATCTCTGCCACACTTTTGTTTTCAACCTCCGATCTCACATGACAACCCTGTCTTCAGGCACATTTGAATTCATTTGCAACTATATTTGGTGGAATGAATTATTGCTTCGTTGAAGTCCATTCAGACATCAATTCTCTTACGTCAACACGCTAAAAAAAAAAGCTGTCGATCGACACATCAGTCATTGTTTTCGGATATTACCATTTTCACTCAACAGTAATTACACGTATATAATCTTTAAGATCCTTGAATTGACTATATACCAAGGAAGATGAGCCGCAACCGTGTCAGTGGTTCGACTAATTTGCATACAGTGATAGGTGACTGCCTTAGTAAGTTGAAAAATAAGTTAACTACATCTATAACTCATTTTATCTACCCAATCTAGATAATTCACAAATTGGTGAAGAAGTAGATAAGCAACGTATTGTCATTATGATTAACATTGAATAATACTTGGTATCAAATTATAGATCATGCATCATAAAAACAAACGCAACAATTACGTTTCAGAAGTTAGGGACAAACTCACCAACTTTCGTCGAATAAAGATGTTTAACTTATAGAAATGACAATTTGGTATCATGTTTAACTTTATCCCCCCAAGCAATTCGCATATATGGAAATATGTTTTGAAAGGAAGAATAAGTTAACCCTCTGTGGGAATCGAAACAATGACCCTCCAATCACTGGAGATGAACTTACTGTCTTAGCGAAACCGACTCATTGATAATACTCAAAACTGACTTTATGCGCAACTGGTTTTTTTATACAGAAATCACTATTTTGTATTTAATGAGTTAGACAACCCTATGAGCGAACAATACATCATAGTTGTAGAGTTTTTATTGTGCACTTTCGGTTACAAGTATGAACTTTGGCACATGGCTATTTTGAATGGTCCTCTTTCGGAACACGCTCTCTATCCTCATTCTCGCAAGCCAGGGACTCGCTTCGCTGGTATTGATGTTCTCGTCCTCTTCGGCACTCAGAATCCATTTAGATTCACTCCCGTGGATTCAATACTTATGTGTATCAGCAGATAATGGGCAGAAACATATTGCATTTCACATCATTCTCTCAAGTCAGAGCCCATTTCCGCTAGAATTTACTGGTTCTACACTTCACAATTTACGTTACTTTGTCAATCAGTTTTACGAATGGAATTACGTCATATATTAGCAGATGCTGACTATAAAAGCGATCTGTTTGACCTCGTTGTCAAAAGCTTGGGCCTTATTTCCCGGAGGAGTTTTTGAGTTTGATACTTAGATGCCTTTCATATTGACTTGGCAGCCGTTTTCGTGAATGCAATAATTGATGTACCAAAAGATAATAACGAGAATTCGACATAATTCTCTTGCACACAAACCTTGTTTAGTGAACTAGCCCTGACATTTCGAACATAAATCACCTTCGGAATGACTTAGTGACAAACATATTCGCGAATTGAGTATAGGGAGATATCCATAGATACTGACTAGAAATGTTTCTTATTTGCAGAATTTTATTTAAAAAAAAAAATTAATAAAATAAGCAACCTTCGAAAAGGCTTGGTCGAACATGAGATGATATTTCCTAAGAATTAAATAGTTAATCATTTATATAGAAGGAGCAAACCATTGACTTGCTGCATGGAAAAGAGTGTCAAGGTATTCAGTTTGCAGATGATAACACACGTAAATGCAGAAACTTAATTAATTATTCTAATCAAATATCAATACTGTCACAGGCCTCAATTTGAATAGTGAAAAGTGTAACTATGCCCCTTGGACAGTTGGATAAAGCCTTCAACCCCCTTCCATAGTTTCACAGATCAAAGAGATGGACCTGATACTAAATTCATTGAAAATTAACTTAAGGAAATATAAATTTTCCAGTTTGCTCGGCAAAGTAAGCGAGAAGGGTGACTGAAGCGCGTCGATTTTCGCGCTATGATTATATCCTTGAAATTTATTTGGATTTCCAAATATTTGAAAGCTTTTTTTTATTTGCAAAAAGCAACAGCTGAACCGAATGTTTTGAAACTTGGCATACATGATACTTGTACCAAGACAATGCCAAAGCGATCATTGTGACTTCGTCTGTCAATTCAAAATAGACGGCACGGACTAGTCAAAACCGTTGGATTTTGAACGGGGAAAATGAATATATATATATTGTATCAGACCTATTACGCAATTCCTACAATTGTGGGTTAGAAGTTGAAAATTACTTCCCTTGGCATGAAAACACTGGCAGATGGTGCTTGTTCTACATTTACCACTATCTCCGCTGATAAGCCTTTCACTGTATTATCGCCACTGCCGCAGGTTTTGACTACAATGTAGTCATTTCTCACTTGTTGTCGTACAGTGGACCAGACTGAACAACACTAGCTCAGCGATCTGTTTTCAACGTTGTTTTGTTTTCCGTGTTTCCTACACGATTGTTGAGCCAAGGTCGTCTAGCACTTATGGAATCGGACACAAATTAACGAATCAAAGTTCTTTCCAAAAATATAGGACGTAATATTGTATTTACCCCCCCCCCCCCCCCAAAAACGTGATAGCTAATCAATTGATCGATACTCCTTAAATTTTACAATGCTTAAAATAAGAACTGTAATTCCTCGTTTTTCGAATATAAGTAACTCATAAAACTCTTTACAAACCTGAACCCATTCAGATTGTCAATCAAAAATATGACCGAGAAGACCTGCTATGTCTCCAGATAACAACTTTACAACAAAAGTCATACGGAATATAAAAACTGATCAGCGATACGGGTTTGATATTTTTGCACATGATGATGTCTTGCCGACATAATTGAGCACTTCTCTCCACTAGGAAACTAGCCTAAGTTTATTTATGCTATGACTGAATGTATTTGGGATTATGAACGCGGAGATTTCTCCAATGGACGACGACTGAATATTGAATGACGGACTAGACGCTTATATTTGCAGTTAGCGTATTCCAGACTGTCAGACTTCTGGTCATATCAGTCATTCACCTCATAAAAACCGTCATAAATTTAATTCGGTATCACCTTCGTGAACTGAACATCTGTTGGGCATCTCTCGTTCCAGGGGCTTAGTCTTCTGGATCGCACAGTGCATAATATCAAAGTTGTCGAAAATTCTATTTTGCATCTAATTATTGGTCGGTTGGTACAAATCTTTTACCATTGTGCCATGTGTGAAGAAGTAAGAAAGCAGAAGCAATGTCCACACAGGAGCCTGCCCATGCCACTACCAAGACTATAATGGAAACGAATGGTCGCTGGTCTCGGGTGACGAGGAAAATAGGAATAATTAGTCATCCGGAAGGTCAACAGAAGACAGAATAACACTAAATTACATGAAAGTAGTTGTATACATAAAGTCGTCTCCTTTGCACCAATAACAATAACTCTTTTACTGCCCGAGTAGATGAATCATGGCCAGCAATCATGATACACAATTACCCACCGGTGTAGTCAGAAATGAGTACCATGGCTTATAGAACGACATTCCCTTGCCATAAATGGGATCATATTTCCTTTCCATTTTTGTCACGAGGCCCCATGGAACAATATATCCATATTCGCCCAATACTGTTCGTCATACAATCTGTTTGTGTCAACATAATGTCGCAAAACATTGAGTAAATGGAGATCGATCACAAGTCCCTCCACTATTAGATTGTTTATTTCAGAAAGTCGTTGTTATTCGCAGCATGATTGAGAATAACACTATAGCAATAAAAATCAGTTGGCTAATAGTTCCAAGCCAGTCCAACCCTCCTGCAGTCGGCTGCTCTTATCCCAAACAACCACCGCCAAAACAAAACAATTCCAAACAATAGCAGAAAGATCTCGTTATCCGGCGGCGAATACACCATGAAAACAGTTCGTTAGATAGATAGATAGTTGTTTATTTACGTCTCACCACATATAACATGATAAAAACAATACAAAGCTAAAACAGTTATAGGTGCCACTCTGAGAAGAGTTATGAGAGACGGATATTACCAATATATATAAAACATTACATAAATATGGGTTATACCTCAAATAATTAAGAAATTTTTCCTACGTTCTAAAACGAGAAAGCAGGCTTTGGCAGAAACAGGTGCTATTTGCGGGTTTCCGAGTACAAGACAACTTTTCCTTATCAGGAAGACCAAGAAAGCTGTTATCACATCCAAACATACTGGGCCTCTTGGTACAATTGAAACTCGCATACAACATGTTCCTCATTTTCTATTTTCGTTCGATGGGGCCGTACAACAGTGTCAGAAGTTACACTTAGCTATCCGATCTAAATGTAAACGGACATAATTAGATCTTATAGGTTCCTTACTTGCCGAAGGGCGGTGGTTCTCTCCGGGTACTCCGGCTTCCTCCACCAACCAAACTGACTGTCATCATATGAGTGAAACAAACTTGAGTGTGACATTAAGCCAAATTCCCTCCCTCCCTCTTATAGGTTCCGCGCATATACCTCCCCCGATCTGCTTCTCGGCGAACATCTTTTCTCTGATAACGGTCTGAATAAGTTTTTAAACGGAAAGTTCCTAAGCTGAAAGACGTAAACAGCTATATACTAAGGATTTTATGTTAAGAATATCATCCATTGGAAACTGTTGACCGCTAGTCAATTGCAAGAATCCCAGTTGTGTGTGTTTTTTTTAAATTTTCTGTTCAAGCATACTAAGAATTGATGATAATTGTCGTACGAAAAAAAAAAGATCTTTTGACTATTAACGCGGAAATTCTTTTATGGACGTTGGCTGAATATTGAATGTTCGATATCACGCCTGTGACATTACAAGAGTGTTGAATAAAAACGATGGTGTGTCTGTTATTATGTCTAATATTTGCCATGAAGTAATCTCTCGTCAGAGAAGGATACTTATCACATGTCAGAATAAATTGGTTAATTAGTCCAGTGCATCAGGCAGTATTGTATATCCCCGCTGGTCACTGTTGTTCACAAACCACCATTGATTTTTTTGGACCTCAGGACTTGACTTCCGGTGAGATTTGATTGATCATTATGCCTGACTGGGCGAGAAATGGTTTGCGATATATTTTAAAATGTTTCTATAATATTCAAGACTAAAAAATATCCAAACAACATTTTAAACTTTTAATAGAGAAGAACTCGGAGCCAGTTTGATTACCTACCTCGCATATTCGCTGTGATTGTGTCCGGCGGAATGACCTAATTTCTAGCAGCCGTAGCTCGAAAAAATGGTGGCGAATGTATGCTAAATTTTTTATATGTTTGAACGGAAAAGTCAGGCTATCTGGCCTGGTGGGTCATTTGTGGCAGCGAATATTAGGTAATATAGTTTTGTCAAGATGTGACCTGTTGCCATACACATAATTTTAGGTTAAACACACAAAATGGCTCTTTTACCTAGGACTATCTCAGAGTATAGAAGACCGGCGACAGCGATTGGGCCATATTTATTCCGGAAGTGAATTGTTTTGTGTAATACTTTTTCATTTATCTCTATGCAATAGTTGATCTTCGTAATTTAGAAGTTTCTTGGTCACTTTGTAAATCAAAAATAAATTTCAGCAAATTTTTGTTACACACTCCGGTGATGTTTATTCTATGACATGTCATCCTCCAGCTGTGACTCGGAAAAATGGTAAACGAAGGCAGAAGCCAGGCTTTCTGCCAATATATGTTATTAGTCGCAGGGAAATATTCGGAATAGAGTTTTCTGGACGTGTTCCAGGCCAATTTACTACATAAACAATGAGAAGATCGTTTGGTGGTGTGCAACCTTTCGCTTTCTCGTATACGAATTTGTCTGCGCGAGAGTTCGTGTGCTCGAGTACCGCCACTGGAACAAGTTGTGTGAGGCAAGTTGCGTATTTGCGGATGAAGATGAGTGATAAATTATCATCGGAAGCTTCATATTCCAGATCAACAGAAAATTGAGAATAACAGTATTTCATCCAGTTCAACGCGGAAGAGATTAAAAAGATATTATGCCTGACTGTTTTCGGGTTGGTGGTCTCTGCTAAACAAATGAGAAAAATGAATCTTGAATGTGATAAACTCGTCTGTCCTCTCGAAGATAAATACTTTCACTCAACGAAATACCAGCCTGTATATACCCACCCAACAGCCTGGTATAGCTTATAATATCCACCTTCACTTGATTTGAAGAAAGCAACCGATCCACAAATTATACTACAGTAGGACATCATATTTGCATAGACAAATAAAAGGGTCTACCCCAAAGTCGACGGCATGACAAGTGAGCTGATTACCATTGCTGACATCTCAACTACCCCTTTATGGACAGCAATATTTCCGAAGGTTAGCATATTGCGTGTACTTATCTCGCGGCGTAGCTTATGATGGATTCTGTTCAAACCTAACAAATTCAACCAGCAAAACATGTTTGAAGGGCTCGACCAGCAAACGTTTTTTACTCAAAGTTTCACGAAATGGATGATAAATATCACTCACTCATATCAAAAGTACGATTGTAATGTGCCAGCTGTTTGGTCGTACGGTTCTAAACACATGTTAACTATTCGACCTAATCCTACCTTGCCTGGGCTTTTTGGGGGAACTGTCCAGGTCATTTTGGGGCATTTCATTTTGGGCCCTTATTATTTTTTTTGACCTTTCGAGCTGAGGAACTGAAAGTAACCCCACTACACCATTTGGTCAAGCTCTACCAGAAAAAAATCCAAGATGGCCGCTTTGTTTACGTCACGGTGACGTCATTTAAAAAAAGAGAGAAAATTTGGTCGATATTTCGGTCAGATTTTTCATTTTTTTTTAATTAATTGCTTTGCAAAAACTGCACGATAAATTAATAAATAAATCTATTTTTTGTTCGTTTATCCTCGCGGGGAAAAATGACGAAAACATCACTTTTCTGGTTTTTAATTTTCACATGATCCTCTGCCTTGTGGGATTATTCAAATAGGCTCAAAATAGGCCATATGAACATCGTGTAATTCAGTATCTGCATGATGTTCATATGAACAGTCCTAATCATAAAGTGACATAATGCTGTTGACCGCTTCTTTCTTGTAGGAAAGTATCTTTTGTTTTTATTATTTTTATTTGATACACATCTTGAATTGATGATAACTGTCGTGCATAATAGATCTTTCGATAATTGACACGAAAATTCTTTTATGGACAACGGCTGAATATTGTATGCCTTATATGGCGCTTGCTGTGTATCATATACTCAAGAAATACATATGGAAATCCGTCAATACATCCACACTGGCAAAAGTTTGACAGAAGCATCATTATATCTTCCCGACACTTGCTTGGAGTTTGTGATGAAAATATAAAATTGTATTTCGGTTATAGACGCGGATATACTTTTAGTCGACGGCTGGCTACGGATATCCCATCTGACGCTTGTATTAATTATCTTTATTAACCCTATCTGGCCTGGGCTTTTTGGGACCTGTCCAGGCCTGGGGGGAGGGGAGCGAAAAGGCCTCCACTAATTATTTTTCTTACCCCGTAAGCTAGAGGACCGAAACTTACCACACTATACCCTTGGATCAATCTCCACCAGAAAATGTTAAAAAATTCAAGATGGCCGCTTTGATGACGTCACAGTGACGTCATTTTAATTTGTTTTTATTTGTGCAATTTCTCCGCAAAAACTGCATGATAAATTAATAAATGTTAATGTGATGTGAAATCAAATAGTTTTTCCCACTTTCCATCGCGCAAAAGCTGAAATTTTGAAGAAATATGACGAAAACTTCACTTTTCTGGTACCCCACGAATTTACCCATGATCCTCTGTTCAGAAAGTTTGGTGGGAGGGCCCATTTCCCCCCCCCCCCTCCCCCGGCCTGGTAGGGTTAACCACGCCAAATCAAAAAGGTATGTCAACATTTTCTTTGCGTCGTTGTATCTAGACATTAATTATTGGCATGGAAAGCAATCATAGAAAGCCAGTGCAAACAGGCAATTCTTCTGTATTGAATCCACGTCTTCTGTTTCCAAGATGCAATTCAATCCATCCGCATCCATGTCCAACAGTTTATTCAGATGACCGTAGCAACAGACAAAGACTTCTACCAGCGAACCCTTCATGGACCAGAGGATCGCATTTGCCAAGATCAATATTTATTATATTCTATACCGACAAAAGAAACCGTTAGTTGAAATGATGAATTATAAATCGTTGCAAGATGAACTATAATTATGTTTGTGAAATGAACATCGTCTCGACCATTGCTGGGGAAATACTTTGATATACGCAACTTGAAAAACTTATTTATTAATATTTAATTAACATTTCGTTTAAGCACATGATCCAAAATATAAGCGACAGTCTACCAATGTCTCAGCTCTGATATTGCAAACAAGTTTAATAACCACTTCCCATATTCTTTAAACATATGTCTGTATCTGATATAATATGTCACCATATAACTACTCCCACAACCAGGAAAAAATAATACATTTTAGTATTTTTTGAGAATTCAAAGAAAGTTTATTTTATAGATTCATCCAGAACATACAAGCTTGTACTGACCAGTGATTGCTGATGTAGCTGTGCAACCAGTAAAAGCAATTTTAGTATAAAACATAACGAACCGGAACAATTTGTTTGCCACGGAATTGTTCGATACAAAATGTTATCAACAAGACGGCGAGAGCATAATTAAAGGTTGACTAATGGCAGGTTCCCGTTCATGATGCACATTTGCGGCAGGACATTTAGTTCACAAACACTCAATATAGACAGGAAGTTTAGCTGACTGTTCAGTATGAGTTTGAATAGGCCTTAATTTAAGTCCATTCAGGTTTCTTCTGGGAATGAAAACCGTGGAATTTGTTTCCGCAAACTAATTAGATTTTATTCGCCGGAGGAAACAAACACTTTTGAACTCATTTTCCCGAACAGATAACGACATATCAAAGTAATGTGTCATCTGATAGCCACCGCTCTGATGAAACTCCCACTAAATATATGGAACGCTGAGTGAGATCGTGTAAAGTTAGGTCCATCTTTGGCACGAATAGCTCTCAGTATGACATGCTTAAAATGCCCAGTATACTCAAGGCGCATTTTCCGATTCCGAGTACACTCGATGGAAATAGTAGCGTGCAGGATCTCTGGCGCCACACTCGTAGCCCTTGTTCAATCCCCCACTTCCACAAATTCAGGTTACTCTTTTAACAATAGAGCTGCGCCGATAGCATTGACAGGTACATTGAGACGGGGCTCACAGCAGTTTGTTCATCCACTGTCTCTCCTCTCTCTCTAGCACGGGGCGAGGATTTTTCACTATTGAAAACTGGTATCAATATAATATATATATGGATTAGATTCTCCTAATATTCCATTAAGTTCGCAATTGTCCAGGTATCATTGATTAAAAATATTTCCTCGGCTAAACAGATAGAAAAGAGAGTGGATGAACGAACCGCTGTGAGGCACGTTTCATTGTACCCGCTGGTGTTAACGACGCACCAAAACATCCTACTTTTATAGGATTAACTAGGATTTTGTGCGAGTGGAGTAACGGCACAATCAGAGTAAGACTGGGTTACAATCAGCAACTTTCATTTTTAATGTAATAAAATAATTCTCCCGGGGCTACGAATTTCACGAGGGGAACATCATAATATCTGGTCAGCATCAGTGAAAACTGTAAATCTCGTCTCTCTTGCAAAAACAGCCGGATTGGCATTTGTTATAATGGTGTGTTGGGAATGTTTTTATGGTCGACCGCGGCCTACCAAATGTTCTATTGACACTTGTATATGGTTTGATGACATAAACGCTGTGGATTAGATTAAGATTGCTTGCTTTGTATATAATGTCAATATTTTCGTAGCCTCGGATTTCCCCGGGTAATAGATATCACAAACTGAAACACACAGACATTTGTTTTATGCAGAAAATTAAATATTTGCTGCGAGATTGTTAAGGTCGAGCAAACAATTGGACAAAGTTTAGACAGCTAGATTACATACTCTGTGCGTGGATGGCGCAGGCAACTAATTACATTTTGGGATATCTGAGAAAATGTTTCTCTAATGTCTTGTAGACATGCCGTAATGGAACACATATTGCGGCGAAATGGGCCATGAAGTGTGACAAATAGCAATTAACCTGCAGTGAATAGATTACGTGCGAATATTCCGAGATACTTCAGATGATCGAAACAATTCCAGAGATTCACACAATACCGCACAAGAGTCTTTATATCAATTATATTGGTCGCCTGGAGGAAGCATTATTGCTCCCCTACCAAATTGTTTACCCTATCTCCAGAACGACAAATCTTGAGAGCTGATACTGCGTGACTTTGTATTTTGTCATATTGGGTTACTTTTGAGCGTATTTGCATATTTGCTTATGGTCATAAGCAGAGGATCATAGGTAAACTCAAAATGACGACCATGTGGGGTGTCAGAGAAGTGATGTTTTCGTCATATTTCTTCAAAATTCCTGCTTTTCTAAGAGCAAAACTGGCTATTTTATTTCACATCGTATTATTTCCTAATTTGTCTTGCCGCTTTTGCAACGAAACCCCATAAATAAAAATATTGTCCAAAAAATGCCTGTTTTGAAAATGACGTAACTGTGACGTAAAAATATATCTCGCCATCTTAACGAGACGTAACTGTGACGTAAAAATATATCCGCCATCTTGGATTTTTTTTGGTACATTTTCTGATAGAGCTTGACCCAGTGATATGGTGTGGTAAGTTTCAGATCTCTAGCTCAAGGGGTAAGAAAAATGTCCCCTCAGCCCTGGAACCAAATCGCCAAGAACAGAAAAGGTTAAATATTCAGATTAAGAACTTATGAGATTTTTAAGCTGAAATATATTTTGCTGCGATTGATATGCTTAACGTTCCGTTTTCCTGAAAGATCGTCCTTATTTTCTTACTATTTCAACACGAAAACTTTTTGCAAGGCAAAAGCATACTTAATTATTCAAGATGTTGCGCTTGTTTTGTCCATGATGTTTTCTTCTTTGATGTTCAATGATTCAATAAGCAGCATGTATCGGTTAACTAATTCCCTTATATTTTTTTGTATAAAATATATTCTATGTCTCGCTTTGTCTTATCACTTTGTTGCAGTGTTGCCAGCAGTTCTCAAAGACAGAGCAGCATCCCCGAATCGCGGGAAAGCAAGAAAAGGAGGAAGCAAAAAAACACTAATATGCTGTTCTTCTAGATCATCTGTTCTCAGAATATAATTCTGTTTTAGGAAACGCAGGGCGATTGGGGGAAAAAATAGGTACATGCAGATTATGATATAAAATATTCATTTGAATGAAACGCTCCGGAGCATCAGCAGAATGTTGACATTTATTGACGTTAATTGAGGATTCAATACTCGCCCAATATGATCAATTACCGCTTTCCTTTATCGGTTGAGGGATTTGGAACACTCGTATTTCCAATATGAATGATATAATTAGTCTGCTAAATTAATAGTACTATCTTATAAATAACTTTTTCAGACAATTCAACATGATCGTGTTTTGTAGGTTTTACAAATTCAGCTGACGTCTTACCTGTCCTACAGTGAATTCATTCTAGAATCCTACAACATACTGCTACGCTTAAGCGATAGCGGTTACCAATTCAAATGTTTACAGGTGTATCTTAAAGTGTGCCAGGTCTGGTTGCTTCCTGATCCATAAAGATAGCAACCACATTCAAATAGAAATGCTGAATGGAGTGATAGATCAAGGATATATAACGTTGTCAACCAAGTTAAGGCAGTCTGGAGGTCCGTGTAACACTTGACAATTCAGCTTTCCATCTTGTAAAATTGAAAGTAGGAAGATGGAAAGCTCTACATCGCTCCCGTATTCGAGATTTCCTTCTCGCAAAACTGAAAGTAGAAAGATGGAAAGCTCTACATCGCTCTCGTGTTCGAGCTTACCGTCTCGCAAAGTTGAAAGCTGAAAGATGGAAAGCTCTACATCGCTCCCGTGTGCGAGCTTTCCATCTCGCAAAATTGAAAGTAGAAAGATGGAAAGCTCAGCATCGCTCCCGTATTCCAGCTTTCCAAATTGATTTTATGTCATATAGAAATACGAGAGCGATAGTCTATTAAATATTGATCTGGTTTCTCCAAACTTACAACATTTGCATTTACGACAAATTGTGCGTGTAATCTTGCACAGTTCAATTTTCGTTTTCTTTTGTTTTTGGTTTCGCGAAATCAAAAATTGAAATTTGACATTAAATTTTCGTTTTTCGTTTTACTTCGCCCAAAAATGAAAATCATATATTGAAAATTGCCTCGACTTGTCCTTTTTTTGTTTTTTGATTTCAACTTTGACACGTCAATGTTAGCTGCGCACGTGCAAGGCTTATGAGGTCACTTCCGGTCCGCGGAGTAGTATGGGAAGCGCAAATCGGGTTGTATAGGCAGGTTTGGAGCATAATATGAAAAACCAGTAGGGGGAAAGATATGGGAGTTTCACAACATTATATATCCCTGGAGCCAGGCATTCGAGCTAGATTATAATAGACCAACTGCGCATTTGCAGAATCGAGTACGCATTCGTGCGGCAGGTGTGAAGCATTATATGGAGAACAACGAGGTTGATGCACATATGAGTTTCATTAAAGTAGGGTAGTATAAAAAATACGTGTGACCCTAATCATAACCTCCGAAAGAACTTCCCGCGTCGATGCGTTGAAGCGTTTGACACCCGCACTTAATGCGTTGAATATGAGTTATCTAGGTTTGAGGAAGGGTTGATCAGGTTTTGTGAACTGTCTGTGAAAGTTCAACCCTGAGCCGCGCAGTCATATGCCATATACGGGTTTCGCATCTTTGTTGGTATCTTTATAAGTACTATATTTTAAATCAATAACAAATAGCGGTTGTGTTCATGAATGCCGCTCGCTTTTATAGTGCTCTAAACATCTATTTTTTAGAAATGAGACAATCTCAATGCCAATAACCAATGAGAACAGCGGGATGCCACCTGTCCAGACCGGTCTTGTGCATCTTCACAAGTCCAGGTAAATCGTGAATGGTTTACCTGGACATTTTTGGTGATTCGACTGAGTTGAGTCGTTGCCTTGAGTCGTTGCCTCAATCTCTTATTTTGAATCAGCATGTCGGTATCCCAAGCCGGTGGTTTTTGCTTTGACTCTCGACGTCGATTTCAGCCTGACATCAAAGTTATGCCAGCGATGTCACATCTCAAACCGTGCAGTGGATTGGCGTAATGAGCTAGCTGAGTCTGTTCACTAATTGATTTGATTTAGAGCTGTGCAAGGTTACACGCACACATTTGTCGTAAATGCAAATGTTGTAAGTTTGGAGAAACCAGATCAATTTTAATAAAGTATCGCTCTCGTATTTCTATATGACATGAACTCATTTTGGAAAGCTGGAATATGGGAGCGAAGCTGAGCTTTCCATCTTTCTACTTTCAATTTTGCGAGATGGAAAGCTCGAACACGGGAGCGATGTAGAGCTTTCCATCTTTCAGCTTTCAACTTTGCGAGACGGAAAGCTCGAACACGGGAGCGATGTAGAGCTTTCCATCTTTCTACTTTCAATTTTGCGAGATGGAAAGCTCGAACACGGGAGCGATGTAGAGCTTTCCATCTTTCAGCTTTCAACTTTGCGAGACGGAAAGCTCGAACACAAGAGCGATGTAGAGCTTTCCATCATTCTACTTTCAATTTTGCGAGATGGAAAGCTCGAATACGGGAGCGATGTAGAGCTTTCCATCTTTCTACTTTGAATTTTGCGTGATGGAAAGCTGAATTGTCAAGTGTTACACGGACCTCTTGAGATCACATGAACAGGAGTATGTTTTATTCACCATAAACACAAGGAGCCAGCTGTACCTGTATCTCATACCCACGTATATATCCCCGGCAGTCAACCAAGTATTACAACGTAATAATATTGCTTAGTTTATAGATAATGCCATCTCTTTTTATTATAATTAAAAGAAAAATTTGCACGAATTTATTCAGTGTATAATACAAAATTACCTCTTCTGAATGCATGTCAGTCAACTTCATTACACTTGAATTGTCATCAGTTTTACGCCGAAACCGTTGAAGTAATTGTCGCACCTCACGGACATATTGGATCACTATATGATTATCTTCTCAGTTGTTTCACTTTCAATTCTTCTTTTGGAGACAAAACCCTGTTAGAGTCACAGATAGGATACCGTGTTACAGCCATATGATGATAAGACACCGTATTATAGATATATAAGGATCAGACATCGTGTTACAGACATATATGGATAAGACAAAGAACGGAGATCGGTTCTCATCGGCAGATCGGAAATACGTCCGTCGGCAGAAACAATAGATTAACAGATTTGCAGGTGCCCAATTCTTCCTGTCATGCCTGTGGCATATAACTTGACGATTTGTACCATTATCACAAACTACTTGCTTCCGGTGGATCTAAGATAGATGATCTGGCAATGAAGTGTTAGGAAGCCTCCTTCAAACCCGATAGAATATGTGCTTAGCGAATCTGTTAAAAAACGTCATAACTTCAAGAGAATTTGAACAAAGTCATCGCCCGTTATTAAACGTGTCGCATCTTGAAGTCATCGTTAAAGAGCATTTCCTAGAATCAGGATTCCTTTCGTCATCAGTTTGAACTCATTTTCCCAATTAAACGAATCCATAGCGAGAGCATCGAGACAAAAAAAACTATAAAACCACGACTGATGAGATAAATCAGTTTGTTGCGAATTTAATATACATAAAATGAATGAGACAAAATGCTTGATTAAAAAAAATGACTGCTTTTACTTATTGATATTACATAATGTGATTCCAGTCATAGCACTTGACGTCGGGCGCCGCCCATAGAAAAGTATTTATCGTAATTAGTTTCTTTTTCAAGCCATATGACAGCTCTGTCGTCCATTGTTATTTCATGCATATATTCCAACTGAGTGCATTATAGCTACCTGAGTGGATCGATACAAAGATCAGAGATCAAAGACACAGTCAGCCGTTGTACGTCGTTACGCCATGTAGATTCGATACAATATATATATATATATATATAGCTTCAGTTAAAGTGTTCATCAGTATCAGTCTTTGCTATTTTTTCTACTTGAATATGATTCTATGATTTGCCAATTAACCTTTCAGTTGACTGAAAGCCTTGCAGTTATAATAAGTTACTTAATTATGGAGCCGGTTATGTTCTTTGTCTGGTTACCATATAGCTGAGGTTACTCCTAGCTTTCATCGATCTGTCATCCGACAGTCTATTATGGTCTTTTACGGGTAAAATCCTACAAAAGGCGAATTCTTCTGTAATTGTTGGGAATATTTATGGGGCATAGGCATAACCGACGAACACAATCATGTGCGTGAGCAGGTCAAACAGAACAGAACTGAGAAAATATACAAGACAACTTGCTCAGTACTTCTGGGATGATTGTTTGTAGAATGCTGAATATAAGCTTTCGTGGTGGTTTTTTAACTGCTTGATAGCATATATTCCCTCACCGCTATCGCTTGCAGTATTTGCATGACCCCCGATCAGAGGCAATTTTAAAATGAATATTTCGAGTATTTTATATATAATCTAACCGGAAACCAATGTTTTACATTATTTTTCTTCAATATTTTCGATTTTCGTCGGCTGGAAGTGGGCACACCAAATATTTATAAATTTATTATGCAGTTTTTCCCGAAGAAAATTGCAAAAATAAAAAATCAGAAAAATTTGACGGAAAAATCTACCGAAAATGCCTTCTGGGAAAATGACCCCATGCCGTCATCTTGCGATCATCTTGAAATCTTCACATTTTCTGTTATAACTTGATCCAAGTTATTATGGTAACTTTCACATGAATTCCATGTAAACGCACCTATCGCATAAAAAAAATTTCACACCCATTTTTTCGTATGCCTTACATGTTTAAAAAAAATGTCCAGCTGTGATATTTTGTATATGAACTCAAGATTCATTTTTGCACTATACATGCTATATCCACCCATTTTATGTTTTGTTTATGGGAAAAAAATATTCATTTCATGTGTCTATAAACAGAAAAAGACCCTTTCTTGTGATGCAGCCATATTTACATCTATAATGAATACAAATTTAGATGAATTTAACCCTATCTGGCCTGAGGGGGGGGGGGGGGGGGCGGAAAGTGCCCCCTCTAGTGAACTTTTCTCTCTCTGCTGCTCCGAAACGATAAAACCAAGGTGACTGAAACTTGGTGACTTTAAAGCTTATCTTATTGGGGTCAATTTGACACTATATTCATATACCCCCGGGCAGAGAATCATGGGTAAATTCAAAATGGCGGTCATGTGGTTTCCGAGAAAATCGTGTTTTTCAATCTTTTCGCTCCAGTTCTTCACATTTTCCTTGCCAAAAAGGCCTTATGCAAAACTAATTATTCTATATTTTATTTTATTTTATTCGAGAGAAAAATTGGAAAAATGAAAATTTCGAAAAATCGACCCCCAAAACGCCGAAAAAATGGCTTCCGAGAAGATGACTTGATCCCAAGATACTGTGTGGTAAGTTGCAGCGCTCTAGCCTTAGTGGTAGAGAAAATATATATGGGGTCACTTTTCGCCCCCGCCCCCCCTCCCCCCCCTCTCAGGCTGCGATACACCCCAAATCGCCCAGGTCAGGTGGGGTTAACAAAAGCACAGGACATTGCTGGTGAACATTTTTTTAACACACCCTGTATATTTCTATTCGCGTCCTATAATTTCCGGGAAACCTCAAACAGAAAAAGAGGTGATTTAACCCTAA